>QLTV01003409.1:114721-126589 GCA_003457575.1 Thermophis baileyi
GCATTGAATTTCAAAAGCACCCAGTTCATTCTTCTTTGGGAGGCATATTTTGAGTAAGAGCAACATAATGGAGGTCAAACAACATGCCATAGATCCTACTGGGATGAGTTGAATAGTGTCATTCTATTTAAGGTAAAAACAAACAACAAAAACTGGTCAGTCTTGAGTTTAGATTCCAGAAGCGCATCGGCTTGAAGGGACACATCAAGCATACAAATGGCCTTGATCCCATAATGTATAGCTGCTGTTATATTAATACATCGGGATGACATTGTCACCTGCATTAACAGCTGCAGAATTGAATTTGCAGCTGCTATTCTGCTGCCAAGGGCTGAATAAAAAAGAAAAGAAAAGAAAAGGATTTGTGTTCAACAGCACAAGACCGAGACCGCCTTCTGCCCTATAGCTCCCAGCGACCGGTGAGATCCCACAGAGTTGGTCTCCTCCAGGTCCCATCAGCTAAACAGTGTCGGCTGGCGGGCCCGCGGGGGAGGGCCTCCTCTGTGGCTGCCCCGGCTCTCTGGAACCAGTTACCTCCTGAGATCCGGACCACCCCCACCCTATTGGCCTTCCGAAAAGCAGTAAAGACCTGGCTTTTCTGGCAGGCCTGAGGCTGTGATCTCGCGGTTGTAATCTGCAAGATCCGGCCATGATGGGATATGCATGAATTTTAAATTGTTTTAATGTCTAATGTTTTAATGTTTTATTATTGATTAGGATGTTTTATAATGTTTTTTATGATGTTTTTTTGTTTGTTGTTAAGCCGCCCAGAGTCCTTTGGGAGTTGGGCGGCATACAAATATAATAAATCTAAATCTAAATCTATATTCCCGTTGCTTTTCTTAATGTCAGAATAGTTTGACTGAGGATGGCTTTTTTGCCCATTATTACCAGCAATCCGAGGCAAATAATGTATGAGTCCTTTTTTGTACGGTATTTTGGGTGACAGGAAGGTCTTGGTCTGGTGCAGCCCTTGTGAGCAGGTACTTTTGTGAAACTAATGATAATTACAGTCATTTCCTTCCTTTTAGTTAAAATATGTGCTTTTCCTGCTGATTGCTGCTTCAGGCTGTGAGACTGACTCACCACCCGAGTACAGATACAGAACACACAAAAAGATCTGAGAGATTTACCTCCTGAGAAAGATTAAAAAATGTTTTTCATCCTATGAATCCATTTTTCTCTCTCTCTGCTTGGCACAAAGAACACTTCTTGGGCTAAAAAATTGTCCCAGTCCAGGAAAATCAGGGAAATGCATACACCCCACCTCACCCCAAATTTCTGTTGAATTGTAAATCGGCATTACAGTACCAATCAGTGGAATTAAAAATCAACAAATCTTTTTGAAGATGGTGATTTGACACTCAAAGGCACAGAGGTCAATGATCGAAAAGCATGGCTATACTCAAATTCAACATATAGTATTCAGTTTTATATAGAAGATACTCTGGACAAAGACTTGTGTGTGCATGTGTATGTGTGTGCACGTAAATTTAGTGTTTTGCTTTGCACTAGGTAGGAAAACACACTATTATGAACTGATGCCCAGCAGCAATTGACTGTTACCAATAACAATAACTCTTAGTAGATTCTAGACTTGTAGGAAATGACCTTGACTTGATTGAAATTACAGAAGCCATCTGATTGAAGATGGCGTCTTCACTTGGGAAAAGTGATTTGTTCCACCTCAATATTTTGAATCAAATCATAAAGTGGGCTGAATTAATCTGGCAAGCTGCTTTGCCAATTGAGCAGAAAAAGACCAATAAGGCCCCTTGGAGCAGGTCTATTAAAGGAGAGGTCTAAAAAGATACTGTGACGTTTAACCAAACTGAGGCACCTTTTTAAAGCTTTGCACAGCCCAAGGATTTCGTGCTAGAGGTAGTGCTGCAGCCATAAAAAAAGCCTGTACCTAAATTTCAGTAAGGTCCAGTGCATTTAACTTTTCCTTACCTGGGTTAACTCTTAAGTTTTTTCCCCCCTCCCATTTCATGATTGTCTGGATTTACACATTCCAGATGTGGTCAGCCTTCTTACAGAAATATTTAGTGTCATTGAGCCATCGTAGAAGTAAAATAGAATGTAAAGCTTGTCTTCGTTACTGTAATAGCGACACAGTGATGGTGACCTAGAAGATGTTGTAAGTAGTGATGGGAAAGATCGCATAATGGCGGGAAAGGGAAATAACCTGCCCCCCCTGAATATGTCCTACATTGTCCTGCTGGATATTGCGACTTCAGATCTCAACTTCAAATCCTAAAAATTCTGCGGCTCTGCCTCCCGTTGAGTCATTGAAAAAGAGGCTGCCGATGCTGCTAATGTGGAGGAGGTATGTTGGGTCTATGTAAAGCAAGTCAGCCAGTACATGTGTGGGCAGCTTTTTGATTGTATTTCAAGTGCATTTTTGTTAGCGGGGAAGATAAGTGAAATCATAGCAGCAGCTTTCCCGGGAGTGGGAGAAGAGCTATGAGCTTCCTTTTTAATTGTTCTGCTTGCAAGCCGTACAGTTGGTGATATGTCTGAAGGAACTGGAGCTGGGGGAGAGGGTGGGAAGGGGAGGGAAGCCACCAATAAAGCAGAAAATTTACTGCAATGATCAAGTCTCTCAGCAGGAATAAACAAGCATACAGCAATTGGATTTAATGGAGATGTACTGCCTGGGATCCCAGCAGGCCTTCTTTCAATGTAAGACTCCTTGCACTAATGCAAGGAAATGCAACTCCCAGAGCTGCAGGCAGTCTCTCTCCCCCCCCCCTCCCAAAGTTGCTACAGAGCAGGACTTTTTAGTGTCACTGAAGGGGGAAATTATCCAATGCATGGAATAAGATCAAGCAATCACTTGTTATTTCCATTAATTGAAATGTCTATTCCATTACATCATGTGTAGTTTTCGTCTTGGTTCTGGCCTCTTTCTTGAGTGCCATCCCAGGGTGCATTCCCACCCCCCCGCCCCATGAATTGCAATCAAAGCATTGCTTGGTGTGATGGAAAGGGCGGGAGAGGGCAAGCTTTTGGAGGTAGGAGTGGGGTAGGAATGAGGTTATAACATTTAGGAGAGGCTGTAGATATGATGTCACATTAACCTCCTAGTTGCTGTGGGAGATTTGAGGATCCAGAGCTTGTTGGAGGCTGTTCATCTCATTGTTGCAATATAAATCAACATTCCTGCAGACAGAAGGCCAGCCCTCTGGAAAGGTTTAGTGATATAGTAGTCATGGGGGCTACTGGGAGCTTGCTCCAGGAGGTTATCTCTTTGCTCCAGGGGATGATTTGGGCTGAGTCTTTGGAGAGTTGAGGAGTTGGCCTGTATTCTGACTGGGTCCAGTCTTGTTACAGTCTTTGGAGGTGAAAGGGATCTTGTGGCCGTGGATCCATTACTCACATTTGTAGTTGCTTCTGTGGTGGAGAGGTAAGAGTTGATCTTCATCTGTTTTCTGCCTTGTTAGATTTATGGGTCCCAGTAAGGTTGCTGGGGCTGGTTCAGTTTCTTGTCTTGTCCTTGGGTGGCATTTTGGGGATGTCAAGTTAAGCCAGAAGTGATAAGGCCTGTTGCAAACCAGGAGCAAATTCCAGAAGCTGCCATCTTGGCTCCTCCTCCCAAATGTGATTTGGGCAGAATCAGAATTCTATTTCCAGGGTTTGGAGAAGAGTTTTGAGATAATTATTTTTTTACAGTTACATTCACTCTATTTTAGAACCTACTTTACAGGTTTTCTGGGTTTCCTGCCTCAACACTAGTGCCAGTTTTCAGGAACAATGGTCAGAGGGGCTACCAAAATTGCTTTGAATGGGTCATAAAGTTGTCTCTGTACTAAGACACGTGGTTCAATCCAGAGTGGTAAATCGTGTAATACTATGAAGCACAGATTCTTCAGCTATTACACTTTGGATCTTCAAGACCGTATGAAAAGTTAATGGATCTGGCTAAAATATTGCCAGAAATGATATCTTCGGCCTGTTGCATACGCAGTATAAATCCTCTGTATTTTTCTCACTGACCTTAACTCCAATATTAATTTCAAAGGCAGTGTTTTTGGAAAACTTCTTTCTCTCTGATGTACTCTCACTGCCTAAGAAAAATTACTGAAAATATTTCTATCTTGCATATTTTATGGGAGGAAGAAGAATTCAAAAATCCACACAATGACCTTCTGAATACTCCCCATTCCTTGATACTTTTGCAATTCGACAGGCCACTGTAATTGGAACTGTCAGTTTTGATTTCCCCCACATTTTTATTCACATTCTTGTTATCTCAGTTTACTAACATTTATGAATTCAGCGAGGTCTTCTAAGGAAACAGCAATGTGGCTAATCCTTATCTACGGATAACAAGCTGAATCTGTCATACTGTTGTGAAGCAGGAGGAACCTATCGCTAAAAAGAGATTGCAGTTCTACTTCAGTGCCACAGACATAGCTGAATATGCCTCATTTTTGACACTTTATAATCTTTAAAATCCCCTTTTATACAGTTTAGGTCAACATTTGAAAATATTGGTAAAATCAGGGGGAAAAATGAATTGAAGAGGAGATACATCCATCTTTGACTACAAACAGACTTGCAGAGTATAACAAGGAAGGAAGAATCAGCTGCAAAGCTGTGGTTAGTCCCACAGGTTTGTGACAAGCCTTTTGCAATGCAGCGGAACCTGAATTCTGTAGCTTTAGGGTTGGGATAGAAAGTCTGAGAGATGTGGGAGAATGCAGTAGGTGGCAACGTTCACAGGTCTAAAATGCAATATGCACGTGGCCTTGCAATTGCTATACTTTATGCAAAATATTAGACCTAACGTCTTAATGAAACACATTCAAACAGCGATTTGATTTAAGAAATCCTGGCTGCTTGCTGAACAATTTTGGCTCATTTCATTGAATCCTTAGTAACGGTTGCAGCCAATGTCTATTTGTGGCTGAAGCCTGCCTGATATGGAAGTTGCACATATTCTGGAGACTCAATAAGTGATGAGTTGTGGAGAGAAGGGAAAAGTGACCCCATAGTGCCCAATGCGTGCAGCAAATGCCATGCACATGGATTGTCAAAACAATAACAGTTGTATGCATGATTTAGATGTGCTGTAATTACCATGAGTAATTTGCTATTCGTGACGACAGCATGAATATTAGGAGGCCAAGACACCGATGGTGGATAGTTGCATTTCTCAGTTTGTTGGATGTCAACAAAAACTAAAGAGAATTGCAGCTTTAAGATACTCCTGAAGGGCTTCAAAAGATAGCACAGAAAAGTTACTCACATTGATTGTTCTGCAGAGACTGGATATAATCTTTCTGCCCCACAATCTCTTACTGACATTTGATAAACTTCTTGAGACAGCATCCCTTCATAACCCAATTTATTTGTGCCGTCTGGTTACTGTAGTACATTTCTCAATAAACCACACAAGGTCTGATGTTGCTGCAAAACCCTCATTACTGCTGTGTCTTCCATGAACTCTTGTCTAACAGTTCATAGAGTAGCAAGACCAAAGGTGCCTCAGGAGGCAATTCACTTATTTACATGGCCTTCACCCAACACAAAATGTTAGATTCTTCTTCAGCAGGAATAATCTGACCAAGCATAATAGTAAATGCTGCTTCTGCTCTCTTTGAGGCAAATTGTGATTTCTGTCAAACATATGTGTGTTATGAAGTATATTATAACATATATAATATTTATATATAAATAAAGCAAGAGGGGGAATAACTGAGAGAGAAAACAAAACCAAAACCAAAATGTGCAAAGATTGGCTGAACTTTGCTTTTGATGTTCTCAGCTGGAACATCAGTTATTGAATGAAAAATAGATATGGGGGACTCCTGGTAGAGAAATTATGAATGGCATTGAGCAGAGTTGATGATCACAATGGAATGAAAAGCCAGCATGTAGAGCCACTCCTCACAATTCTTCTCTGGACAAGAAAAGGACTTGAGATTACTCACTTGTGTTCTAGATACTTGTTGCTCGTGAAGAGACCGCAAGACTGTTGGGATTAGAGCTCTGGGGGACGAAAGAATGCCATCTTTGCTCAAACTGTGGTCGGCACCTTTAAGGACACTGGGTTTGTATATTTCCTTTTGGAAATTGCTTGTGAACTGATTTTCAGCTATTAGTAACCTTTGGATTGACAAGTCTGAAAATACCTGATGAATTTCCTTCAATCTTTAGTGAAATAAATTATTATTGTTTAAACACATAGTCAGTTAGATGTTTAGACTAGATCTGACATTTTTATCCACCTTTTGACTTTTTCCCAAAGAACTTAGAGTAACCAGAAATTATTGTTTGATGGTGTTAAAGATATTGTTGCAGGATGTAAGCTGTTCCAAGTAAAGCTACTGCAATTGACTGATGGTGATTTTTGTCAATGCTGATGATGTTCAAATGGTGCTTCAGATATTGTGGGATTGTACCCTATTACTGTTGGTACTGTCTTTACTTTCTTTTGCTACAGGCTTTCCATTTCTATTTGCAGTTCTTTGTATTTTGTGATTTTTCTCCAGTTCTTTCTCTTCTAATCTTGAAATTTTGAAATTTCTAGGCTTGAAATTTTGGGCTTAGACAACTTAGAACTATGCCGCCTTCGGTCTGACCTAAGGGTAGTACATAAAATTATCTGCTACAATGTCCTACCTGTCAATGACTACTTCAGCTTCAACCACAACAATACACGAGCACACAATACATTCAAACTTAAGGCAAACTGCTCCAAACTCGATTGCAGAAAATACGACTTTTCAGAGTGGTCAGTGCCTGGAATGCACTACTTGACTCTGTGGTTTCTTCCCCAAACCCCCACAACTTTAACCTTAGACTGTCCACTGTTGACCTCACCCCATTCCTAAGAGGTCTGTAAGGGGCGTGCATAAGTGCACCATTGTGCCTACCGTCCCTGTCCTAATGTCCCCATTTATTTGTATCCATTTCATGTAGTCATAAACATGTTTATACTTATATCTGTTATATTATACATGCTTGACAAATAAATAAATAAATAAAAATAAAATAAAATAAAATAAAATAATCTACTGTCACCAGGTACTGTCATGTCCTAATGTCCTGTATATAAAAGAAATAGTTGTGGCAGAGAGCTATTGTTCAGTGGGAGGGGAAGGGGAAGGGGAAAATTCAGTAAATTTACCTGGTTCCATTCTTTTGTTTTGAAAAAACCAGAAATAACCTTCCTCCCTCTTCCCATCCCATATACTTCAGTGATGTATATATGACTGAGTTCAAGATAATAACCATGTACTTTTAGGTCAAATTCAATATTGCCTGTCAATCTTGGAACCGTTACTTTATTGTAAAGTAGTTAAAAGCAAGGAAAAGATACAGATCGAGGGGAAGGTTACCAGGAAATACTCCCCCCTCCTTTTTTTTGCAGACACAGAAGCAAAATAGAAAGTATAAACTGGTGTAGAGTCATATGGCAATCAATATACCGGTATTTAGTACAATGAAACAGTTTTGATTTAAGCTGGTTTGGAATTTTTGACTGAAGGAAGGCTCCAGTTGAAATGGGCACCAGGTTGGGAAAGAAAGTCTATGCAGTCCATTTTCAGCATATAGGATTTGCAGATTTGGATTTTAAACTCAATGGGAACTCTGATGTTGCATACCCGTTTTCCTGCATACCTTGATAGCATACTAGGTTTCCATAACATTTTATGGATGTGAGATTTAACAGTCTGATAGAACTCTAAAGTTATCTGCCCAAAATCTGCTTTATGCACATAACTCTTTTGTAATCTTACCAATGTGCCTTATAAAATATGATTCAATCCATAGGCTTGATTTGAAGATAGATGAGATGCTGATGGAAAAGCATTAGTGACCATTTGGAAGAATTACACAAAGAATATTTAATTCAAGTGTTAAGAAAAATATGGACTAAACAGCATAATAAGACAACCAAGGTAATATGATGTGTAACAATTGTATTAAATAGAACAAGTGGACAAGGCCTAAGTACACATTAGGCTGTCTGAATTGCTACCAAAATCCAATTCCTTCGACAACAGAAATGTGGTATGTGCGTTCGTATTAAAATTCCCATTGCATTTACTATGTTTGGAATTCATTTAGGACTACCCTTAGCCTCATCCAATTCTGAGCCAATATCATGGACATTTCTATAATCCAATTAACACTTGATATCATTCCTGCTTTAACACTTCTTTGGCTCTTTTAGCAGCACCTCTTTCTTCTCAGCAGTTAGACCTTGGAATCAGCCTCTACTGAAGGCTCTTTCGATCAGAGGGGTTCCTTACTAACTCCTTACAATTGGTATCTTTTTAGTTTGGTTTGTGCCCTACAGCTACAGTACTTGCCGTCAGTTGTTTTTCTTGCCATATTGATCTCTTTCAAAAGTCAGAAACAAATCAAAGCCCATGTTCTCCAATCAAACAGGAAAAGAAAAAAGAAACCATTGGGTTCACAGAAAGCCATTATATAGAAATCATACACCCTGGGAACATTCAAAGAACAAAGTAACGAGGGAGAAATTCTTGTTTTGCTCTTCTCCTGGATTCTGCATGAACTTGCAACCTTAGTTATAGAGACCTGCTGAGATTGAACAGCCTTTCAAAAATCAAGCAGACAGAGCATATCATTTTTTGCTCTGGATGAGAAAAACTTCAAAACTGGTGAAAATGGGCCAGCCCCTCTGTCATTCTTGTCAATTTTGCAAACACAATCGTTGACCTTCTCCTACTTTGGATGTGTCTAAAGGTCACTTGCCCTTGTTCTGCACCATAATTAATATCTGTATTTAAAACAAGCAGTTTCTCCCTTAATTTGGATTTCCCTATCATTCATCATTGCCTGTTAGCCTAGAGCAAGGCTCACTGAGAGATTTCCGACTTCCTGCCCATTTTGCATTGAACCTTCTCCTTCTAGTACTGTCTCTGGCTCTTGACCAAAGAGCTTTCAGTGGGGGGGGGGGAAACGTCCCTGCACAGTCATTTAATGCTGATTTACACATTAAAGCATAGTTCTAAATGTAAAGTTGCAAAGTGTACTTATAGGCCTTGCACTCCTACAAGCTGCCTACACTCAAATGCTGTTTAAAGCTTAACCAATTTGAAACAATATTTTGGCAACGTGTCAGGGGCGCAGTGTCTCCCTCTGATAAAGAACCAAGGCACACATTTTCACAGGGTGAGCTTCTTGTCATGCTGCAGCTCTGTGAAGAAGCAAAAGAAGAGATTATTTTAAAGATTTAAAGAAATAATAATAATAATAAAATTCATATTTAAATCATGAATTAATTTTAATTAATTAATAAAAAACAAATTAATTAAATGCACACCATTATTTATTAAATTTGTTGGGTTCCTCCATGGAACTTTCCAGAACTGACTCTCTTCAGCTGGTGAATGTAGTCAGTTCTTGTTCATAGACGATCTGGTTGGGATAAGGCTTGGTTTAGCATTTCGGGGATGTATTGGTGGAAATTTTGGAACTGGTGGATCCAAAGTTATCAGGTTTTCCTGATGTGTCTAATTTCATTCGAAAGGGTGTGACATTTCTGGAACAGGCCAAAATGCACCAGAAATTGCGTTGATAAACAAATTGGTCTCTATCTCATACCCTGTCATAGCACGCTGAAAGGGTAGTTTATGCTCTTTTTTCATATTGCCATGAACAGATTTCTCTGTTATTTTTGAAAACATCCAGGAACTAGAGATGGATTTTTCTCAAATTAATTTGAAATTCATAATCAGAGGTCCCATAGACTCACTGCCACCCATGCCAGTATATTATCTTTTATTATCTTTTTGACAGAGATTTTGATACAAACCTGAGAAGAATTCAGGTACTTTAAAACATTTTTGTGAGCTATTTTGTGAGATAGGCTTTTAAGAGATCCAGATGTTTGTATCTGAGTTTGACTCAAGAACCATGCTAGAATCTCTGGTTCAATCTTTATTTGAATCTTGCTTTTGCCTGAACACAGGTAGGCCTCAACTTACAACAGTTTGTTTAATGACCATTCAAGGTTACATCATCACTGAAAAAGTGACTTATGACTGTTTTTCACACTTACAACTGCTGCAGCATCCCCATGGTCGTGTGATCAAAATTCAGACGCTTGGCAACTGACTCATATTTATGACAGTTGCAGTGTCCTGGGATCACGTGATTCGTTTTTTGCGAACTTCTGACAAGCAAAGTCAACGGAGAAGCCAGATTCACTTACATTTTTGTAACTAATTTAACAACTGCAGTGATTCACTTAACAACTGTGGCAAGAAAAGTCATAAAATGGGGCAAAACTCACTTAACAAATGTCTTAACAAATTTTGGGCTCAATTGTGGCTGTAAATCAAGGTCTGGCTTTATATTGCCATGCACTTATTCTAAAACACAATATAGGGAGTTGTCCTGTATCAGGCTAAGAAAACAACATCACCATTATGTCTGAAAAAATAAAATGAGCTTCCTACCCTGGTTTGCAAGAGTTAAATAACTGACATGCAACTTTTAATAGAACCTACCGCCTTTCAATATTCATTTCAAAGCAGAGGGGGGGGGAAATTGCTCATCTGTACTTGAAATCCCTTCCTTACATCTTCATCACTGATATAACTAAGAGTCAACATAAAGAATTAAGTCACAGCATCTGAAAAGCTAGTTATAATACATCCAGAAAACCTTGTGCTTTCAGCTGCTGCCTTAATATTTATTTTAATATTTCCAGGAACCCAAATGGCCTTCATTTGTTTCCTGTTTAAATAAAATGAGTCTTCCTTCCTCCCCCCCCCTCCTCCTTCCTTTTCTGTGGAATTGATGCAAAGGGGAAAGGCCATAGCTAAATGGAGAAAGCAATTTCCTTATTCATATCAAAGCCCAGCACTGGGATTTATAATTGAAGTTTCCCAGAAAGAACTTTTCTCTTCCTTTCTCAAATAGATAATGCATCTATATCTGATTCAGAAATTCAGTGAAGCTCTTTTTTTTTAAAGCAAGTTTTGAAGATATTTAAAATAACCGGACATGAAAGATACCATTGAAAGATACCATTTAACATGGCCCAAAGAAAGCTGGGTTCAAATCTATACCCCATCATGAAGCTGATGGTTTTTGAGGCTGAAATTTACAAGTTTAAGTATTGCTACTTTTGAAATCCCACCTTGTCAATTAAAATGCATTATGCAAATTTATTGAAGCACGTCTTATTTAATTGTTTTATGCGGGGTAACATCAAGATTGTATTTAAGAAAACAATTCCAGACGGCTCAAGTCATGAATCACATTGTTTATAGCAGTATGAATTAATACTCTCTGCCTCCTCGCTTTGCAAATTATTAGTCTGAATAAAGTTTGATTTTATTACTTTATATTCTAAAATGCTAAAAATAAAAGCTGTCCTGTTTTGTACAATTAATCTACCCTATTTTAAATTCCACCTGGATTAGTGAGATAATTTATGGGATATAAAGTCAGCATTTTGAGACTAAGGGAACTACGATTTAATCTAGAATTGATCACACATGATTCCATTATGCTTGGACACATAATTAAATGACTGAAGCAGTTTGGGACTTGCTCCTGTATGATAAGGATGGAAGCAAGATCTACTTGTACTGTATATAGCAATAGCAATAGCACTTAGACTTATATACTTTACTTTACAGCCCTGTCTAAGCATATATATATTCAATATATATATTGAGAAAAAACATACACACACACACACACACACACACACACACACACACAGTATGTCACAGAAGTGAGTACACCCCCTCACATTTTGTAAATATTTATCTTTTCATGCGACAACACTGAAAAATGACACTTGGCTACAATGTAAAATAGTGAGTATACAGCTTGTATAACAGGGTAAATGGGCTGTCCCCTCAAAAC
>QLTV01003409.1:147253-182305 GCA_003457575.1 Thermophis baileyi
AGTCAATTTTTTCTGCTCCATTAACTGAGGGAAAAAATATCATCTCTTGCTGACAATGTGTCAGTCATTTGCTTGTCTTGAAAAAAAAAAAAATAAATAAATAAATAAATAAATAAATAAATAAATAAATAAATAAATAAATAAGTAAATATTTAAAAAGCTGAGAATCAGTAAAACAAGAATAAATGCAAATTTCTATCAAATCTGCATGTGTCATGGGAAGATACAAGGGTCTGAACTACAAACCTATGTTCAACATTATTTTTACAAATAATATGCAGAAGGATTGACATGATTGGTAGCTGGATCTCATTTCAACCATGGTGTCAGAACAGCATCTTCCACTGCTGCTGAGGACAATTTTTTTTTTTTTGGTAGAAAAGGAAATTTGACTTCAATACTTTGTCAATATTCCTCACCCATTCCTCTAGTTCCATTTATTGTGGCTTCCTCACTTAAGATACACCAGAACTGATAGATTTATTCACAGAAATCCAATAGCAAGAAGTATAGCAATAGCAATAGCAGTTAGACTTATATACCGCTTCATAGTGCTTTACAGCCCTCTCTAAGCGGTTCACAGAGTCAGCATATTGCCCCCAACAATCTGGGTCCTCATTTTACCCACCTCGGAAGGATGGAAGGCTGAGTCAACCTTGAGCCGGTGAGATTTGAACCGCTGAACTGCAGCTAGCAGTCAGCTGAAGTAGCCTGCAGTGCTGCACTCTAACCACTGCGCCACCTTGGCTCTTGCATGCAATTCTTGGCTCAACTCATAGAGCAAGGTCTATGGAGATTCTCAGCCATCCAGGTCATGGCTGTCCCAAAGGTGCTTTTTTTCAAGAGGCAACTGGACTTTCTAGTTCTTCTTTGAAGACGTTTCACTTCTCATCCAAGAAGCTTCTTCAGCTCTGATTGGATGGTGGGGTTTGGAAGGATTCCCTCAACAGAGGGGGAGGGATATGACATCATCTATCTCCAATCTACAACACAGTCCTTTCAACAGTTCCAAGAAGGCTCCACACCAATTTGCACCACTCAGGTGACCCTGATGACACAGATAAACCTCCAGGTGACCTTAATGACCCGCTAAAAGAATGCAAATGGCCAGCTGTCTGCAAGGAGTATAAATCCTTCCATTCCCCACCATCCAGTCAGAGCTGAAGAAACTTCTTGAATGAGAAGTGAAACATCTTCAAAGTAAAAACAGAAAGTCCAGTTGTCTCTTGAAAAAAAAAAGCACCTTTGGGTCATAGAGCAAGGGCATAAATGTAAGGTCACCTAGCTATGCCATACTCAACATTGGCACTGGATCAACGATCAATTGCTTCATGTTTCCCTTTGGGAAACATTACTAATCTGCTGATTTTTTTAAATCTCCAGGAACTCATTCATCTTGCTCAGCCACCTTGACCGCAGAATATAATGAATATCTGAGGACATGCTGGGGAAACTTTGTCCTGAGGACAAAAGAAAGGGTTGGAATGTGACTGGCTTTGCAGAAATGAAGAATCAGAGATAGATTGTACCTCTGTGACTGGATTCATACATTGCCTCAGGCTTAGGTTCCTCAATGCTATTGGGGTAATCTACAGAGATGGGATTTTTGAGACTATATGGAAATTTTGCCAAAAAAAAGGGGGGGGGGTTGATGTTGGGCAGACAATCCCATTAACAATATAGCAGCCATAAAAACCCCCGCAAGAGGTTAAAAAGCACTTATTTCCTGGTGATGTTACTGGTCATCCCTTCTAGCAAGTTTGTATGGTTAGTTCTCTATTACTACTCTTACTTTTCATCTTTTTCTGGATGACTGGCTTACTTCCAAATAAAGTACATCACTGTAGGCCAGCCATCATTTTAAACATTTTCTATAAAACCTTTGGAGCCGTTTGGAGACCAGACCATTATTACAAATAAAAATGATGCTCGCGGCAATTCTTTTCTTTGCAGAATACCGGCTTTTTGAAATTTAAAATGAAATATGAGGTCCTGAGCATCTGAACACTTTGGGCACCATAACAGCAGTGTCAATATATCGTCAACATATCAGTATCAATATCAATGTACTACCGGTAATAGATCAGTGCTTGCTCAAACAGGATAATCAGAGGTGGGATTCAGCCGGTTCGGGTGAACTGGTAGTGGCGACCTGCGTGTGGGCCTGCCCACCTGCCCGGGCACAATCCCGTCCTATATTGCTGTGGTTTTGACGCCGCACGCACGTGTGGATGGTGCATGCGCGCGAATTGCCGTGTTGTTTGACATTGCATGCATGTGTGGATGGTGCGCACGAGTGAATTGCCATGTTGTTTGACGTCGCACGCATGCGCGGATGGTGCACGCTCACATTTCCGGTGCTGGGTGAACCGGTTGCTCCAATATGTGAAGCCCACCTCTGAGGATAATGCTGGTTGAGAATAGGAAGTATGTGATTGGTAAGTTCCAGTTGTATCAGCAGACTTCTGCTGGTGTAGTGGGACTTTTTTTTTTTGCTTCCTATGTATAGTTTCCAGTCTATTTTAAAGGACTGGGAAACCCTCAGCAGGAGTCAAATGAAACACCAAATGAAACAGGAAACCTTATTTGTTGAAAAAACAATGTTCTCCTAAGCAGAAATCATGCAGTTCATGGGTCTGGAAAAGTAATATTTTAAAACGTATTTGGACATATGGCCTCAGTGGCTTCCCTTTCTGATAAACACTGTATCTTGTTCTTAAACTGGATCTCGATGGTTATTTGATTTTGGATGAAATGAACGTTCTTACCTGTTCTCGTTTGCTACAGATGGTTGTCAGTAGAACATTGGCTGGGAAAGGCTTTTTATTCTCCCTGTGCTGGATCTATTTTTATCTGGAAAGAAAAGATACTTAACATTTTGTTCCTAATACATGAAGAGACATGGCACTTCTTTTTTGTGCAGAGACAAATTTCTACTTTACTAATCTGAATGTACCGAAAGCAACAAATAAAGTTAAACAATAGAACTGTCAGATTTCAGACCGCATACCGTCTTCCACGAAGAGTCATAAATATATATATAAAACAAGTTTAAACTTTTTTTTAAGTTAAAAAAAAAACAACCAACAACCTTCCTTTCTAGTTATCCCAGGAAATCTTGCCAAGTAGAATGTGTCTTTTTTGAAGGGTTGAGTTTTAAAGACAATTTCCTTCCATTGTACTCACGCATGTTGAGTCAGGAAGCTTCAGTCAAAGTCAATGTACAATGTGTTTGCTTTTAAGATTCTGGATGATTTATACATAAATGATGGATCCAGTGATTCATAATTTCCATCCTGTCTGTTTGCATTTCAATTTACACACAGGCTGGTAAGCTGTTCTGTTCAGGATCATGAAGCCATTATAACATTAAGGTCTCTGTGTAAAATAACCTTGCCTTGTAAGTCTTTCACTTAGCCAGAAAACACATTTACATAATCCAGCTCATGGAAGAGAATTTATTTTAGCTTCCTGTTCCATTTCCAGGTTTGATTCTTCTGAACAGGGGAAGACTTGACTCTCTTCCATTGTCCTGCAGGGAACTTGGCTTGGTGGGGAGGGCAGGATTCAAAAACTTGGCAACCAAGGAGTTTCCAAAATACAAATGGCTGGCAGACCACCCTGGTTGTTGTTGGTGTGTGTGTGTGTGTGTGTGTGTGTGTGTGTGTGTGTGTGTGTGTGTGTGTGTGTTTTCTTTGTTCCTTTGAGACAGTATGGACTCCTGGAGATGCCTGGATGAGTCCCTGCAGTTTTCATGGCAAGATTTCAGAAGTGGTTTGCTATTGCTGCCTCCTTCGGGCTGAGAGAAAAGGATTGGCTCAACCGTCCCCCCCATTGACTTCATGCTAAAATTGGGACCCTAACTTACCATCTCCCATTTTTTAGCCTGGTGCCTTAACCAAACTGGTTCTCAGCAGACCCCCCTCCTTTAAAGAAATTCCAACTATGGGAAATTCAGACCACGATAAAAGAAATGTTTTACAGACTTTCTAAAGCGAACTAGCAGTACCATACCTCCTCAATAATGTTTTCTTAGAAGCAGTTGAAAGTGGAGGTTATTATCTTCCAGAGCCAAATGGAAGATAACCAAAAGCAAATAGGAAACCACCATAGGTACAGACAGTTAATCTTGATCAGTCTTGTCCTGATTGAGGAACAACTTAGTGGAGCCGGCATGCTGGCTTATTCAGAATTTTCTTTGCTTATTTTATACATTTTTGAAGTGCATGGTATGCATTTAATCCTTCTTGCAGTAGCTTGAATATATTAAGGCCACGATGAAAACAAACAGGAAAGCGTAATAATGTGCCAACAATTTACAAGCAATTATGAGCAAACAGTGCAGAAATTAAAAGTAAGTAGATAAACCATGAAAACCAAACGCGGATAAACTGCAGTGTTAAGCAGGTTTTTGAAGATTTTAAAGGGGATGTGGGATGAAGATAGAGAAACATCTTCTTGAGAACCAAATTGCAACTAGCACTGGCACTTTGCATTTCTATCCTGTCCCCCCCCCCTTAAGACAGTATATACATCTCTTCTGATTTCATTTTCATAACCTCATAAGAAAGGGCATGATGAGCAATAGCAACTGATTGGTAGAGTAATGCCTGGTGGCCCTGAAGCTTTAATTTTTATGACTTATGTCTTGATTCCCATCCATTGCATAAGATATCAGATGGAGCGTATTGGAGAAGAGAAAGAGCAATGAAACAAGAACTGGTTTGAATCTCATCTCTTCTGGAATTTAGAAGTAGGCCCCATGCTTTCAGCCTAGAGTCCCTCTTTAGGAATAACTTCATATTTAGGATTCTCAATACCGATAGTCCTCGAGTTACAACAGTTCATTTAGTGACCGTTCGAAGTTACGATGGCACTGGAAAAAAGTGGCTTATTACTGTTTTTCACATTTAGCATCCCCATTGCCACATGATCAAAGTTCAGATGCTTGGCAATTGATTCACATTTATGACGGTTGCAGTGTCCTGGGTCATGCAATCACTTTTTGTGACCTGACAAATAAAATCAATGGGGAAGCCAGATTCACTTAAGAACTGTTTCAAGTTTCAAGTTTCAAGTTTATTTATATTTCTATGCCGCCCAACTCCCGGAGGACTCTGGGCGGCTTACAACAATAAAAAAAAACATTATTAAAATATAGAAAACTATTAAAAAGAAACATATTAAAAACATTAAAAAACAACTAAAAACTCATTCACCCCGTTTCATGGCCGGATCTCGCCAAATTATAGAGGTGAGATCAACGGCCCCAAGCCTGCCGGAACAGCCAGGTCTTCACGGCTTTCCGTGAAGTTAAGTTAGTAACTGTGTTACTAACTTAACAACTTCAGTGATTCACTTAACAACTATGGCAAGAAAGGTCATCAAATGGGACAAAACTCACTTAACAACTGTCTTGCTTAGCAACAGAAATTTTAGACTCAATGGTTGCTAGTCGAGGACTATCTACAAAGCAAAACTGTGTGCCACAATAGCTGAGGATATTGTGTTGTGGTCCACCAAGCTCTCTGCCCCACTCTACTTTTTAAAACTATTGCTTTTGTAAAAAAAAATACCAGGGAATTAAAAATAAGTTGGCATGCTTGAAAACTAAACATCAAACCTTGCCTTTACACCATTGTCCTAAGGGCTGAAAATAGATAATACATTTACAGCTCTTGAACAATATGACTGTTAAGTGTATTGTGTATGTGTACATTCAATACAAGCCAAGCGGGTGCTATTTCAAAAAGTATAGACTCTATTAGTTATCCCAAGTGCCAGAAGAGGCTGTAAGGCAACCCAGTGAGATAAATCAGGGCTGCCCCACACACTTCACAATCCTGGCTGGATGAGTAGGAATGAATGATGGGGGATCATTGCTCCTTACGATTTAGCCATTCACGCAAAGATTTACATCCGGCCTTCAACGACAACAAATCAAACGCAACCATTCTAGCCAAAGTAGTCCGAAACCTAAATAGCAAATTAGCAAAAACCAATATTCTTTAAGTACCTCACACTAATTAATACAATGAGGAATAGAATAAAAACGTACTCCGAGGTTTTATTTAAAAAAAAACCAGATGCAACTCTGGAGAGGGAATTGAAAAGATGCAGCCCCCCTCACCGAGGAAGCCTTAACAGAATAAGAGAGTTGGAAGGGACCGTGGAGGTCTTCTAGTCCAACCCCCTGCTCAAGCAGGAGACCCCATACCATTTCAGACAAATGGTTGTCCAATCTGTTTTTAAAAACCTCCAGTGTTGGAGCATTCACAACTTCTGAAGGCAAGCTGTTCCACTGATTAATTGTTCTCGCTGTCAGGACATTTCTCTTTCGTTCTAGGTTGCTTCTCTCCTTGATTAGTTTCCATCCATTGTTTCTTGTCCTGCCTTCAGGTGCTTTGGAATATAGTCTGACCCCTTTTCTTTGTGGCAGCTCCTCAAATATTTTAACACTGCTATCATGTCACCCCCTAGGCCTTCTTTTCATTAAACTAGACCTACCCAATTCCAGCAACCTTTTCCTGGTCCTTCTCATTTTAACTGCTTCTATAGACAGACTGGAAAGTAGAAGTGGATTTGCAAATCTCTAACCCTTGGACAAGGTCAAAGGTGATGGTGGTGGGGGAATAGAAAACTTCTGTCCCATAAGGTTTAAGTCTGGAAAAGCCAATCTATCACCTGGGAGACCTTCTTCTAAAATTGTCTGTTTCTCACTTGGTTCTGTACCAGGATGAGTTTGCAAAGTTATTAGAAAGTCATTGAGCTATATCCCATCTGCTTCCAGATAAACAATTGTAGGGGAAATATATTTGAAGCTTGAGCTACCAAGTAATCATTTTCTTGCTGAAAATCATATTATACAGGGAATGTATTTATTCAGCTGTTTGCAGAAAAACAAGCAGCTGGAAACCAACTCCCTTGCTAACAGGAGCAGAACTACCGAGGACTCATTTATTTACTATTAAAATGTATGCACTTATCAGGACATCTGGTCTCATTTTATTTGTCAAGACCGAGTACCTAGGAGGCCTGGCTGTTGGAATAATCGGTGGGTTGTTTAAGATGCACGAGAATATATCATTAGCGTTATGGAGGTCCTCACAAAACCTTATCTGGCACCAATTGGAGCTGAGATATATTAACATTGCATCTTGCTGCTTGGAAAATATTCATCACAAGAGGCTGCATGCAGAATGCACTCTGCCAGTTGCTGGTTTTTTGTTTTTTTTTATAGAATTGCTTCAGAGGAAGATGTTGCTTTCATTTGCTTTGCCTCCAGAGAATAAGTAAGATTGGCAGAAGGTTCCATTCAGGTGGTATCTCTTAGCTGGCAATCTTTAATTGCATGCAGTTCACAAACCCCTATTTACATCACTAAAATGAATATATAAAAGAAGCCCAAAGCTCTCAAAAAAACCCACATCTGTTGCTGGAAGGGATAAGTGGTATCCAGCATGACTCATCTGCTGTGCCAAAGGAGATGAGCACTTTCATTGTTTTATCAAACTGAAACGCTCCAGAAATATTAGACTGGGTTCCCATTTACCCCAAGGTAGGGATGGTTACTTTATTGGTATCGTTTTGCTTCTCATCCAAGAAGTTTCATCAGTTCTGGGAGGATGGCGGGGGTGATGGAAGGATCCAAGGGGCCTCAAGAGGTCTCAGGGAGAGTACTAACTAGATGACTGCAAAAAATATGACCTTTCCAACCCCCCCCTCCGTCCATTGTGTCAGTATCTATCCTTCCATCACCCCCACTATCCTCCCAGAATTGATGAATCTTCTTGGATGAGAAGCAAAACGTCTTCTTTTTCTTTCTCAAGGGAAAAAACAGTCCACTTGCCTTTTGAAAAAGCACCCTTGGGACAACGGTAGCATGAGATTTTTTTCTCCCCCTCTCCCATCCAACCTGTTTGTTCTTACTTTCATTCTAATTTCTACCTCTGTCTCTTGACTCCTGAAGAAGCACTTGTTTTTCCGATGCAGTTATTTCATAATGTGTTGTGACAAAGTAATGATCAATTTGTCTAGCTATAGATTTTTTTAAAAAATTTATTGAGGAGTTAGATCTTAAAACAGTTCCTGTAAATAAATATTCTGAGAGCTGAAAATGTACCTTGAAGAGCTGTGAAATTGATAAAATTGAAAGCAAGGGATTCTGAATATGGGGAAAACACCTACTGTTTGTGATTTATGGACTCATATTGAAAAGAAATCAAGAGTGCAGCCATTCCTCTTTCTAATTTATAGTGTTCTACTAAGCAGCAAACTTGAACCAGCTATGAGCAGTGCTGAAATGATCAAAATGAATAGAAGCTTCCAGCACAGTACAATTCAACAGTAGCCTAAGGGAAAAAAAAATCCACATACTGTATAGGTTGGGTTGAAAAAGAATTGGGATCGCTCCATATATCAGAGTTACAATGCAGCCCCATCAGATAGGATTCATTGGTGGGACTTAACCAGTTTAAAAGCTAATTTGGTAATGTGACTAGAAATAAGACAAATATGGCTGAATGCATGCTGGAGAAATTTTGTAATGCTGTAATTTTGTAATGCTGCACTTAAAAGATATCAGAACTAAAATATCAGGGAGATTTGAACTGTTAAATTGCAGGCAGCCGGTAGTCAGCAGAAGTAGCCTGCAGTACTGCATTCTAACCACTGCGCCATCACGGCTCATAACCTATATTTGTATACTGTAAGGATTGTGCTTTCACAATCTTTTCCTCTGACATGACATCCTTTTTTCACCAAAGAATGTTGGAAACCAGTATGCAAACTGAGAGGAGAAATTGACTTATAAGTGTCATCCCATTCCACATTTCTAGTAAAAGTCTGCATATTAATTATCCCACTCTTCAGTATTAGGTTGGGCTACAAGGAAATGTAAGTCCCAAATATATACAGTATCTCAGCACAAGCCTAAGAGCAAATTATGAGGTAACCACTGTGTAGCCGTAACATTAAGCTAATATGCTAGATAACATTTTTTTTTAAGTCCTTGAGCTAAGGTTAAAAATTATAGATGTTTTGCCAAATATAATAAGTGGGAATTTAACATATGGCAATTTACTAAGAGGTATTTCTAATATGTCAAAGAAAAGGGACAATTGTAATAACGCTATTCTGGAAATTCAATGTTTCCCTACTTAAGAAATATAAATCATGTTGTAGGGTGTGAGCTGTGCTTGGTATTCAGACACCCCTTCCCCCTTTCCCCAATTTTTCTAAATTAAGATGGGAATTTTGGAACATGACTTTTCATGTGGAATTTTTCAACATGACTTTCACTATCAATGGAGAAGTCAAGTTTGTGAAATCAGTCAAGATCTATCATTGAACCATAATAGTTATTCTATAGCACTTAGTCATACTGGAGAATTTAAATTGTTTAGGACAAATAAAGGCTTACAGGATTGCTTAGACAATAGGAATTAGAATTTACAAAGATGGATGGATGGATGGATGGATGGATGGATGGATGGATGGATGGATGGATGGATAGATAGATAGATAGATGATAGATACGATAGATGATAGACAGACAGACAGACAGACAGATATAGAAATATCCTTCAATAGTGGTTCAGTCTAGCTCTTGTCTACTCGCATTTTAAGTGAATGATCTCATGAAGTTGTGCCAAAAACTAATGTGGTACTAAATCATAGAAGCTTTTATGCTAAAGTTGAAAGTGAGTTCATAGATCAGGAGATAATAGGATAAGATGACACTGATCAGGGTGAAGAAAATCAATAAGGGGAGTCAACACTTTGACTCCCCTTAGTGGCTTTGAGAAATCAACTCCCATCAATGATGGGTTTTCTTTTCTGCTGACTAGCATTGAGAATACCGCAGCCATTCCACTACTTGGCTGTCAAATGGTGAACCATGAAAGATTGTCTTTAAGGATCTGTTCTTAAGAAGTAATAGATTCATTTTTTTACATCAACTGTAATATTTTAAGGAGAGGCCTCAGTCAACTCCAGTTCTCTTTTATGCTATCTTTTAATCTATTAATTTCAGAATGAATTATTTAATAAAACAAAGCAAACTTTGTTTGGTAAACTTTGCAGAGAAGGAGATCTCCAACTTCTGATGTCTTGTGCAGTGGTGGGTTTCAATTTTTTTTTACTATCGATTCTGTGGGCGTGGCTTGGTGGGCATGGCTTGGCTTGGTGGGCGTGGCTTGGTGGGCGTGGCAGGGGAAGGATACTGTAAAATCTCCATTCCCACCCCACTCCAGGGGAAGGTTACTGCAAAATCCCTATTTCCTCCCGATCAGCTGGGACTCGGAGGCAGATAATAGATGGGGGCGGGGCCAGATGGGGGCGGGGCCATTTACCGGTTCTCCGAACTTCTCAAAATTTCCACTACCGGTTCTCCAGAACTGGTCAGAACCTGCTGAAACCCACTTCTGGTCTTGTGACATCATCATCTCATACCTAATGGGCATTGTAACGAATGAGAGTGGTATTTTTCAGGTGCTTCTGGAACTGGATTTGAGGTGTTTGTGCTTTTTAGAGGTGTCAATACTCCTCAGTGGTTTTCATTCTGGTTTTTGTTTGTTTGTTTCCATTCAGAAGATCACATTGTTCTTATGCTGACACAAGAGAATAGCTGCCAATAGTAGCATTGTTGAATTCCAAGCTTGAGATCACAGGATGTTACTGTTCACACAATGCAAAAGCTTCTCATCACCTGAGTCGGTGATACTAGTATGAACTTTCAGGCATGATTGGATGCATGTATTATCCAACATGTTTTTATCACACATTTTCTTTATTTTCTTTAAAATTGCATATTCACACTTTGAAAACACAGGTGGTTTTTTTTAACCAGAATTTTGTGTGAATTGTAGCTTGGCAAAGAGCACATGTCAATCATTGCTAAGAATAAATGTAAGATAATCTCTATAGAATTGAAACCTGTTGTTGCTGAATTTGTGGAAATATCCATGTAGTTTTCTCAACAATAGAATGGAAGTGGCTTGACTTTGTCTTGTGTGTGTGTGTGTGTGTGTGTGTGTGTGTGTGTGTGTGTGCACAGTCGAGTTACAGTCTGGATATTTCATGGTGGTATTAACCAAGTCTGACTTGGCTTAGCTTTCTAAAATCATCCACTTAGCTGGTCTTATTTTCAAAAAAGATCAGGCGAGGAGCTATTTATGCCTGCCATTCACCCAGTCCATTCCAATCTAAGTTTGTTATTTAGGCATTGCCATCAAGCAACTATACGGTTAAATAGAATGGAGGCATAATTAATTCTAAAATATGTGCAATGAAAGTGCAGGTCCCTATCAGTGCCCTATATTCATGCTTTTCTGTTCTAGCTTTCCATTTTGCTAGTGTTTTAGTGAAGTACTACAAACGAAAGATCAGGATGTGATTTTGGAGTAATCCTTTTTAGTGTACACCTTTCTGTATGTAATGTAACTTTATATTTTTTTCCCTGGGGAACAATACATTGTCCTTCACTGCATGCACTACATACTTCTACTTACAAGTAAATAGAATGCATCAGGTTTTTCAACGTTTGTTGATTTTGTGCACAGCTTTCCTAACTTTACCTACAGCTCAGTTTCCAGACGTAAGTTGAAAATTGGGCATGTGGGGGAGGGAGTCCCTTAGCTTTTGTTGGCTTGATTTAGTTATCCCTCCTTCTACTTGATTGATATTTTACTGCATAAATCACATAGAATTTTAATATATTTAATGTATATTATTTTAAAATTGAATTCTTTTTTTAGTGCTAGAGAAACAGGATAAAAAATTGTAAATAAATACACACACAGGCAATCGTCAACTTATGACCACAACTGAGCCCACAATTTCTGTTGTTAAGTGAGACATTTGTTAAGTGAGTTTTGCCCTATTTTACAACTTTTCTTGCCACGGTTGTTAAGTGAATCACTGCAGTTGATAAGTTAGTAACCTGGTTGTTAAATGAACTTGGCTTCCTCATTGACTTTGCTTGCAAGGTCGCAAAAGGGGATCACATGATCTTGGGACACAGCAACGATCATAAATATGAACCAGTTGCCAAGCATCTGAATTTTGATCACGTGATCATGGGGATACTGCAAAAGTTGTAACTGTGAAAAACGGTCGTAAGCAGGGGTGAAATGCTCCCGGTTCGCTCTTACCTGTCGGTCGCTGTAGAGCCGATCGCCAAGGTAGCGCAAGGCGCCACCCACCCACCCGGATGCTGCTCGGATGCCACCATTTGGGTTCTGTTACCCTCTGCGCATGCGCAAAGCGTTCTGTGCATTCGCAGAGGGTAAAAGAACTCAAATGGCGGTGTCCAGGCGGGTGGGAGGCGCCTCGCGCTACCTTGGCGATCGGTTCTACGGCGACCAACAGGTAAGAGCGAACCGGGAGCATTTCACCCCTGGTCGTAAGTCACATTTTTCGGTGCCATTGTAACTTTTATGGTCACTAAACAAACTGCTGTAAGTCAAGGACTACCTGTATTATATGCTGCATCATATGAACACCTGTGAGTGGAAAGCACTGAACTCACTTCATTGTTGATACTGCTGTTTATCTGAAGCTTACTTTGTGTCACCATTAAATAAATCTGTGATTGATGCTCTTTACTTAATATAGATTATAAGATTTGACTCTGAACTACTTTAGAATGCCAGTTACAAGCAAGGCTGACTACCAGACCATATATGGGCCTTTGGGCTTTCTGCCCTCTGTATGCTTAGTATCCTGGAATAAACCACTTGTGGTGGTAAATGTAGATCAGTGTTTTCAAACATAGCGAATTTAAAATATGTGGACTTTAAATTCCCAGAATTCCTTAGCTAGATGAAGTCCCCACATCAAGTTGTCAGTATGAAAAACATTACGGTAGACCATAGACATCCACTGGCAAAGATGGGGGTACAAGGAAATGTACTGTACATGCAAATACACACCAGATATTGGAACTCTAGTACATGATGGTGACATTTTGAATGATTTCACTGCCCGTGTTGGTTGCTGCAGATGAAATTTGTGCAGACAATTCAACAGTGCGTAGCAGATATGTCTTACTATGTGGTGTAAGATATATGGTTTTAGAAAAACGTTTGGGTTATATTGTTCCTTATTCTTGTTTTAAAGCGTGAATGACCAAACTTTTGGCTTGCCTTGGCTGAGGCAATTGTCTTGGGCCACATATAAAATAAATAATATAGTTAATGCATATAAATCACATAATAAGGTTAAAAGTTTACCATCTTGTAGGGCCACATTACTAGCTGTCGAGGGCCTCATGTGGCCTATGGGCCACACGTTGGACATGCCTGTTTCAAAGTGTTCATGGGTTTTGTTCATGGGGGGGGATTTAGCAACAAGACACAAATCTAATTTCATATCTATGCCCATAAAAAACTGTACAAAGTAAAATAAGAGAGAGTCCTCCTAGGCTTTCTGTGCATATTTTCTCTTTTATTCACTTCATCCATATGAGCTTTGGAGATGAGGGGAAGTTTAAATCTTCTGCTTGAATGCCTGCTTTTGTTCAGTTTTCTTCCCCCCCCCCCAAATAGATCAGAACTAGGGGTTTGCAGAGCAACGTGAGTCCTTCATTCTAAGAACATTCACTTGCCTGCTCTGACTGTACTATATATAGCAGGGGTGGGTTCCACTTACCTTCCCCACCGGTTCGCTTCGCGACGTTTTGTGCGTTCCCTCGTGCAATTTTGCTTCCGCACATGCTCAGTAGCTGCAATCAGCCCGAAACACAGCTGAGGAGCTGATCAGCTGTGCTTCGGGCGAAGGAATAAAGGTCAGTATAAACCCAGGGGCGGACGGGAGGGCCCTTTTTCAAGCAGCAGAACAGGAAAAACCTTCCAAACAGTAAAAAATTCACAAAAAAATTCCAAAAAAAGATGGCGGCGCCCACGGACCGGCACCAACCGAACTGGATCCGTGATGTCACCAGCGGGTCGCTAACGGTTCGGGCGATCCAGTCCGAACCGGGAGGAACCCACCCCTGATATATAGTAGCCAGAAGAGACTCTGTGCATGCATAGCATGAGTGCAGAAACCCCTTCTAGCTTGAGGCTATGTGTCTCTGCAAAACGTTGTGCTGAATTTGTGCTACACAAAGCCTTTGAAGACAGCAGCCATGCAAAATATATGAAGTCCAGCTAATGATATCAATGAAGACAGCCAAATGCTAGCATATTGCCACTCAGCCTTTGGGCCAAAATAGGCCCATTTGATATGTCCTATTCTAACAGACATAAAATTGCAAATTGATCTTCCTAGGGTCCTTCAAATTATCACAAGTGGAGACAAATCTCTTACCCATTCAGCCAGTTAGGTACAGTATTTCAATCTGATGTACTAGACTAGAGGGTAAATTCAATAAATTACTATATCATGTTTCTCCTGTAGTTTAGCAATGACCTGTACCATTGCACTTGTCCTTCTCTACTGCTATGAGGACTTTCACATAGTAATTATTTCATCTCTATGCTACCCCTTCCTGGGTGCTGAGAAGCTTGTTAGGTCTCTTTCCTTTTAGTGGAGAAAAATGCTGATATTGCCTACAAAGTTGCCAAATTTTCTGTTTGGGATTTTAGAACCTGTTGGGATATTCTAAAGCAGTGTTTCTCAACCTTTGCAACTTTAAGATGGGTGGACGTCAACTCGCAAAATTCCCAGCCTGCTGGCTAGGGAACCATCCTAAAATTGCAGAGGGCTGACAAATCCTGTTCTAAAGAAACCACTGTCTATTGGAAATTTATTTTATGATATTTCTATTGCATGCACTATTTCACATGTGATCCATTCTGTAACGAGTAGCAATTTCTTCATTTTCAGTTTGTGTAAAGCACTTACGAATATACCAGCAATACAGACCAGTGCAGTGCAGGTAAAGTTAATTATGATTAGCTGTGGAGGGCCCAATAAACAAGATTCACTTTGGACCTGCTGTGGTTGTTTTGAATCATTTTGGTGAAGGGCCACATAATTTCAGATATGAATATTTTTAATGCATTCTTGTATTGTGACCGAACAATGGTATCTTCCAAGAGCTTTCCTGGAAGTGTGATCAGGCTGAGAGCCTATGGAACAACTGAGGCCTTACAAACTGGACAATTCTCTGACAGAAACACTTCCCACTGCAAGGCAGCTTAGATAACCCATTTTGACAGGGATGAATGGACAGCCCATTGGTACTTATGGCAACTTCTCCATGTGAGGAACCACGTTATTCCTTACACAACCATCCATCTCAAAATTTATGTGGCAAATACTTCATGAAGACTTTCTTAGTTTTTTCCTTGAAAACGCTTTGTTTCTCATCCAAGAAGCTTCTTCAGTTCATGGATTCTTGGATGAGAAGAGAAGCATTTTCAAGGAAAAAACCAGTTGCCTTTTGAAAAGCACCTTTGGAACAACATGACCTGGATGACTAAGAATCTGTTGGAAGAAATATCCTTTTGGGTTCAGTTCCAAGTGGGGAAAAAGACACTGGAAACATGGAGACTGTTTGGAAAGATGGTTTAATGGTGGACAGGATCACATGGCTTGAGGTCCTGGCAGAAAAGGGAAGAGATGTTGAGAGTCCCTGGGTTTTATGCCCTCTCTGGGCTTTTGAATTTGAGCTTGTATTCTGATTGGTTGTCTGACTCCCATGGGGCCATGCAGGGGCAACTCTGTAGGCTGTGTTTTTGACTCCCAGGTTTGGTTGACTCTTTGAGGAAGTAGATCTTTGTTATGTAGAATAGACTGGCTCAGGCCTTAATGGCCCATTGACAAAGGTGGGGGGGGGGCAGGGAGCTGCAGGGAGCTGCTTTGTCTTTAAAACATGTTTCTCCTTTTCTCATCCAGGGAAATATAATATTCTGCCTTTTTAATATTTCCCAGAATATTACATTCTTCTAGGAGGGGGGGGGGTTGCTAACTTCCTACAAATCTCCATAGACATATACTCCATGAAGAATTAGCTGGATTATTTTGGTCAGGAGAAGGTTTTCTTTTTAACTGAAGGTTGAAAGACCAAGAATTTAAAGAACCACATAAAAGGTTGATTCCTAAGTTCTAAATGCATGACACATAAGATAGATGGGATGTAATGCCTTCCCACATCCTGATACACAATTAATCTATTTATTATTTCCTTAACCTGCTAGATACAAGTAATCCTCAACCTACAACCACAATTGAGCCCAAAATTCTGTTGCTAAGTGAGATAGTTGTTAGATTAGTTTTGCTCCATTTTACGACCTTTTACAATGAGTTTTGCCCCATTTTACGACTTTTCTTGCCACAGCTGTTAAGTGAATCACTGCAGTTGTTAAGTTAGTAACATGATTGTTAAGTGAATCTGGCTTCCCCATTGACTTTGCTTGTCAGAAAGTCGCAAGAGGATCACATATGAGTCAGTTGCCAAGTGTCTGGTTTTTGATCACATGACCCCGGGATGCTGCAACAGTCGTAAGTGTGAAAAATGGTCATAAATCACTTTTTTCAGTGCTGTTGTAACTTCAAACGGTCACTAAATGAACTGTTGTAAGTCGCGGACTACCTGTATTTATATTTTTTTATTTACTTTCTCTTCCCATGCAATCCTATGGGATTGGAATTGTTTTTCCAGAGGTCCAGGGAGGAAATATTATCTTGCATGTAACTGGATCTCCCAAACAGACCATCTCATGGTGAGTCCTAGGAACTGCTGTGAATGTGCTGTCACATTGATTTTATGTAGCAGCATTGCCATTACTAAGTGCCTGACAGGCCTGACAACTCGATCGATAAGTGATTCTTCTCTTGCAGACCTGCAGGTGCCTTTTGTGCTTTCCCCCTCTGGAAGATGACAATCAGACTCATTAAAGGCAACACAAAACATTACCAATGACATGTTTCTTGTCAGATAGATACAGATGGGCCCTATTATGATTTTATCGGGCAAGTGACTGATTTAATCAGCTTTGCCAAGACTTAGCCTATTGTTAATAATGCAATTTAAAACCGTTTCTTCCCTGTTTTGCATTGGGCTATCTCAAATGTAAATGGAGAAAAGTGACGCAGATAAGCTCTTAACACCAGTCATATTAAGTTTTTTTAAAAAAGATGGCTGACTCAGGCCTGCGTCTTTGAAATTCGCTGTGAGGGAGCATCCCATTCTGGTTTAGAAACCCTTCCATTTAAGGCTAACTGGAAACAAAAAAAAGATAGATAAATCTTTTAGATAAATAATATTCTTTAAAAAAATAAGGGCCATCATAACAAATTTAGCCATTTTAATTTGGTTTTTTCATTTCAGCACATATCATAATTGAGTACTTTGTTATTTTCTACAGTAGGAGAAACTGAGAACTAGAAATGCTTTTATATGTTGATTTTTTCCCCACTCTCTCTAAGCACTTCAGTTCTGAATGGCCCTGGGAAGACATCTGGAGGAGGATGAATTGTTTAAGGAGGAGGTTTTTATTTTTAAATCTCAGTCTACCTGAAATGACAACAAAGAGCAGAAAATCTGGCTTCCTCTTCTCCCCACAGTATAGCTCTGCAGAATATTCAGACAGAACCTAAAAACGTTAACTTCTTAAATTGATGTATTAAAAAGCAAAGGCAAAGAATACAAGTGAAACAGAAGATTAAGCATTCCAATTAAACCAGAGCTTATTCACAAACTTAATATTGTCCTTCTCTTCTCTCAAATGGGACAATATGATTGAGATGAGCCAAGCATATGTGTAAGCGACTTTGAAGTGACTTTGAAAATAGTCTAGGTTCTTCTCAATACATTCAATAGCAGGAATGGGCAACCATTTTATAGCCAGAGAATACGCTTAATAGCTTTTGTGAGTAGGAGGGAATCACAGAATAATAATGCAAAGAGGGTAAAGTTGTGTCATGCACACAGGCAGAGCAGGGCTTGAAGTATTTTCCTGGAGTTTGAGAGGTGTGCTGAGGTTTTTTAAATGCCTATTTTAGGGCTTGCATCATTACTACTAGGTGTGTTTTTCAGCTTAAAATGGGATTTCCCCACACATTGCTTTGATCTTTATTGATGGCCTGGATTCTTGGGGGAATGCAACAAGCAAGACTTGGGGGGGGGAGCACATATCTTTATGGTTTTGGATTATCCCCTCCTAACATATAGGATGTTTACCAGCTAACCACATATACTGGGCTAGAAGAAATGACTAACTGGATCCATGGCTGTGCGGCTTGATGACAGGGTAGCTGCCTCTGAATGCCATCTGCTGGCACTCTAGTGGGTTTCCTTGTGCAGTTGGTTGGCCATTTTGAGAAGGGACTACAGGACTTGATGGGCCAGAGGTCCAATCCAGCAGGGCATTGCTTATGTTCTTATGTTCACCCAGCTGGGTTCTGTGCCTAAGAGAGAACAGGGACTTGGATCTCTGTACTTAAATCTCTACAGCAGGCCTGAACGACATGCAGAGGGGAGATATTTACTAAATTAAAAATACTCTCAGGCCTCAAAGGAATACCTGGCACACTGATCAGCTGTTTGGTGGCTAATGGAACAGTAGCAGTGCTGGAATTGACACAAGCAGTTAGAGCAGTGGTTCCCAACATGGGGCCCACCCCAGGGGTGCGTTCTAACTTACCTCGCTGCCGGTTCGCTTCCTCCCACGCCGCGTGGCCGCGCCTCATGCGTGCACATGCGCAGTCCAAAAAAATAATTTTTTTTTAAAAAAAAGCCAAAAACAAGATGGCGATGCATGCGCAGTGCCAGAAACTCGGCTTCTGCGCATGCACAGAAGAAAATTTTTTTAAAAAAAAATTCAAAAAAAAAAATTCAAAAAAAATAATCAAAAAAAACACAAAAAAGATGGCGGCGCACACGGACCGGCACCGACCGAACTGCATCCATGACATCATTGTGACATCACCAGCGGGTCGCTACCGGTTCGGGCAAACCGGTCCGAACCGGTCCGAACCCATCTCTGGCCCACGCCCCACAGGGGGGCAATTTGATTTTTAATGGGGGCAATTGGAACCTTGTTTAAACCAAGTTGATGGCCTTTTAGGCTTCCTCCGCGTGAGTAGGAGTTCACTTTTTGAATAGTAAGAATTATATGTCACAGGGGGGTGGGCATCAGGATTTTAGAGATGCTTAGGTGGGGCATGGCCAAAAAAAGGTTGGGAACCACTGAATTAGAGTCAGAGCACTTGGGGCAACAGCAAAAGTATTGCTTTAAAAAAAACCACACCAATGGGCTGCACATTGTACAGTTCTACACCTTACTGGCTCTAAGAGACACCAGGCACATTGGAATTCTTGTCCTTCCATTTTTCCTTCCTCTTCCTCTTCTAGAGAGTTCCAGTTTTTTCAGTTTGGTGGCTTTCAAGATAACAGAATAACAAAGTTGGACGGGATCTTGGAGGTCTTCTAGTCCAACCCCCTGCTCAGGCAGGAAACCCTATACCATTTCAGACAAAATGTTGTCCAATCTCTTCTTAAAAACCTCCAGTATTGGAGCACCACAACCTCTGAAGGCAAGTTGTTCCACTAATTAATTGTTCTAACTGTCAGGAAATTTCTCCTTAGTTCTAGGTTGGTTCTCTCCTTGATTAGTTTCCATCCATTGTTTCTTGTCCTGCCTTCAGGCGCTTTGGAGAATAGGTCAATCCCCTCTTCTATCCTGTACAGCACACCTGGGCATTTTACAGCCCCTGGGCTACATCCAGCCCTTTGGCTGCCCTGTCTGGTTCATGTGAGTTCAACTGGAAATTGGAAATCAAATGTGTATGCCATGCACACAATACAGCTGCATTGCTTTTATTTTGAAGGTGACTGCTGTATTTCCTCCCCCCCCCCAATGTTTGTGTGTGCCTACACACCTTCACAGTAATGTGTTGGTCCTATTGGTTTGGCCCTCTACAACAGGAAATTTAGTTGCCCACCACTGTTCTATAGGTATGCTATGCTAGGAGAACTGAAATCTAAATAAGTGGAGGCTGTTTGATTGAGAAATCCCAAGATCACGCCATGGGGGGGTTATGATGGGGCAGAGTAAACTTTGTAGGGCAGAAGAGAAGAAAGAATAAATCCAGCACTTGGTATTCCTTGTATTCTTTGTGGTGAAGTAATACAGTATTATTGCAGCTACAAATAATTAAGTGTCCTAAAGCTATAACACAACATAGATTGTAGGCAGAAAAGCTTCTTTTAAAATTAAATGTGTCATTTCTGCTGACAGCACCATGATTAGTTAAAAGGTGATGAAGCTAAAGTTTTTCTGTTCCCTGCAGACACTATTTGAAATACTTCTCTCTCCCTAAGAATATTGTGATATATTTGCACGTTTTTGATTACCATGTTTCCTTCCATGCCACAATTAAACTTGTCAGAATAATATTCAGTTCCTCTAGAAAAAAAATGCCTTAATATCATTAATAACACTAGAAAATTCATGCTTGTGAAATTTAAACAAGCCCCCCCTCCATTTTTCTCTTTTTTTAAAGAAGAAATAGTATCTGATTTCTCCTTAGAACATATACTAATAGAGAAAGCTTTTGTAACAGAAGTGTGCAATTGTGAATTTACTCAGCTTCTGTTTTTTTGACAAAATGCACCCTGGATCTTCTATATGCAAATGACTACAACTGTCAGTGATAGATTGGCAATGCAAAGCTTGACTCTCTTACTGTATCAGTTATCCACCCACCCCATTGTGCAATTTGGTAGCAAGCAGAATAGGGAAAAGATTACAGAGTTCAAATCACAGATGACTTTGCTCTTGTTGTGTTATTTTGGGATGGATTAGGACAAATAGCTCTAGATGATGGAAACATCCTTGTAAAAAAAAAACCCTCACCTTTAAACTGCTTGGAAAATTGTCTACCTGTTATCTACTGCATCTGCAGTCTTACACATATTTATCTGAAAACTTGATTTCTGAGTAGACTTGGGTTAAATTGCATGCAGCTGGTTGTGATGCAAGAAATTTACTAGATAGGAGTTGATATAGCTCCCTGGAAGACACATAATGTAATCCACAACAGACTTTCTCCAAATTCAATTAAACAGAGGATATATGGATCAGGCTTGTTTCACATAAGATACAACCCCTGCCTTGTGTCAGCTCATTCATCACTACGCATGCCGGGATTGCATAGTGGTTTAAGTATGGAGTAGGATTGGAGAATTTCAGGGTGAAGTCATGGAATGTTTACAAATAATTTCTCCTTCCCATCTATAAACAAATCGTTAAAACCCTGTCATTTCAGTCCTGATCAGCAAAAGTCCAGTGTTTAACAAGCCTCTTTTGTAAATCCAATGTAGAAAATCCAGGTCACTCTCTTGATTTGCTATTTATATATCTCTTTTAATTCTTAAGACATCAACCAGTTTCTTTTGTATGTCCAGCGTATCATCTTTTTCCATATCAGTCTTGTAGCCTGTCATTTTAAAATCCATTTTCAGATCAACCTCACTCTTCTCTGGTATAACTTGCTCCTCTTCTATGACATCTTTTAAACAGTTTATCATCTATCTATAGAAGCAGACATTCTTAAAATTAACTTCTGAGTCCATTGTTCAAAATATCCTTCAATATGTCCAATGTTAAAACATTTTGCTCCATTCTGTATAAGGAAATCAAATTTAGGTAGTCTTCTTTAACTCCAATCTTTAGTTTCTTCTAGTTCCCCCTAATGTTTATTCAAAGTTCCATCCTATCATGTCTTTTTTAAGAATTCAAAACAATTAAAAAAAAACAAAAGCATTTCCCACAGGAAGAATTCTTATAATTAATTCCAAAACCTTATTTTAAAGGAGGAGGAGAAACCATCTGGACCTTTAATCCATTTGTAACTTTTCAAAATCAAAGTTCTAATCACCCTTTTCCTGTTTATTAAAAATATTTTCAACATCTTAAACTTGTATTTAAAACTTCTTTCACTAAGGATTCAAAGACATTCACCTAGTGTTTCCATCCCAAGCTTCCTAATATGTGAAAAGCAGTTAACAAGCAATTTCTGAAAGTAATTAGAAGAAAGAAGTATGCAAATCCAGTGTTTTTTTAAAGGTCCCAACTGTGGTTTGACTCTTCCCTTGTCTCCCAGATCTCTAAACCCACTGGAAACTGCTGTCCTGTGGTCACCTCATGAGGAACAACTATATGGAGCACTTGTGGGTGATCTCAAATTCTCCCCTTGTCTGGAGAGAAATTGCAACCAGCCAGTCCACTCATTGGCTCTTCATTCTGCTGAGGATGTCAGCTCTGCTTTTAGCAGAGCCATCTTCAGTTTGCTATTTCTTCCTCAGAAATCCCCCAAAACAGTGAACTTGTTGAAGATGATTGGAACTGATTGGGAGGGAGAGGCTTTAATCATTCAGTCCCCACCAAGCTGCTTAGGATGATTGTTTTTCTATTGCTGCTGGTAAAAAAAGAAACAATTTCTCCACCCACAAAGCAGATAAATGATCAGCAGTGGAAAAATAGGTATGACTCTGAAAGCTTTAAAGTTGTGTGATTAATATCCAGAATATTTTCACTAGTGAATTTTTTTCCAGCATACCTAATGATAACATAATGTTCTTCATTGGATAATGTAGTGCCGTGATGGCGAACCTATGGCACGCGTGCCACAGGTGGCACGCAGAGCATTCTCTGCGGGCACGCCAGCCGTCGTCCCAGCCCAGCTCTACCACACATGCGTGCACACCTCCCGCCGGCCAGCTGGTCTTTGGGTCTCCGTCGTGCATGCGCAGGGGTGGGGCGCATGCGGGGGACATATGCGCGCATGCACAGGGGGCGCTCGCATTGCATTTTGGTGGTTCGCATACGTGCGCGTGGCCCCCCACACCCTGTTTTGGGCCTGGAAGGCCTCCTGCACCAACCTGGAAGCCAAAAATGGGTATGGGGGGGCGGGGCGCATACGCAGGGGACACGCACGCATGGGGGGTGGGGCATATGCGAGGGGGGAGCTCGTATTGCATTTTGGGGGCACGTGCGCACGCGCGCTTTGGGCACTCGGCACCAAAAAGGTTAGCCATCACTGATGTAGTGTCTACTTCTACAAATGGCAGTGGTAATTTTTTTTTAGGATGAAACATTTTTTGCAAGCAACTATAAGACACACTAGGATGTGATTGCCATGCCCCTGAAGGATTCATTTGGTGCTTGGTAAAAACCTGAACTGAGGCCCATTGGGTTTCCTATAGCTTCAGCTCCTGGTCAGGACTCTCCTGAATATTTTCCAAATTTGTGAAAGCAATGGTGATAATGGGTAAAATAACAGCTACAGGGCTGAAAGGTGCAGAAACATCAGAGTATAGTGAATGATTCTTAGAATTAATGTAATAGTCTACTCAGAAATTGCTAGTATTTTTGAGTAGACCAACATTCTGAACTGATTCCACACTGTTAAATGGTTTTAAGATGGAGGGTTTGTTTATTTGTATTTATTAAATTTATATGCCACCCATCTTGTTATCCACTATATTGAAGTCTGGGATATAAAGTTGAGCAGTGGGAGCTAATGCAGTATTGAAAGGAATATATTTATTAGGGCTTGTTTCAGAATGTGTGGGACTGTAGTATTTCTTTAAAGCAACTGCATTTTATTCCACATGAACGTAAGAAAAAAAAAATCAGAGAACATGACAAGTATAGCAGCTACATCTGTTTTTAGGCTAATGCAAAAATAAAAGCCATGGTTTCATTAAAGATGTGCTATGCTTGATGTCCATGTTTCCAAAACACTTCTTTTGAATTAATTTTGGAAAATGCACAACGTTAATCTTGCCTGTGATCAGCTACCAGAACCCTTCTCTTTTACACTAGGATTGACTTCTTAAACCCAGATGGAGTTTGTATCTGGACTTTCCTGTGTCCTTAGAGTTGGAACTCTCTTGCCATTTTGGCTCACCTTGGACTCTTAGGTCTTATATTTTACTCATAAACTGGTTATTTTTGGAAGAGGGGGATAGGAAAAAAACACATTTTTTCTAGAAAATCACAGTGACCCCTTTGGGGTCTAGGAAAATGTTTAAATATATAGAAGGGAAAGGAAGCACTAGACCTTATTAGACACTAAATGCAAAAACTGCATAGCTAATTGCTATAGAATTATGATTACAAAGCTCTGTTAGGTAATTAACTTTAGATCCTTTCCATTGTTCCTGGGATGTTAAAATCCTAATAATCCTAATATAAAACAATTATGAAATGTCTTTGAATATTAGTTGCTTGAATTGGTAGTTATATTGTTGGTCTGAGCTCTGAGCTTGGTGATTTGGTTACAAACATTTCGTCCCCATTCGAGGAGACATCTTCAGTGTGCTTTGGATTGTGCACAATCCAAATCGCACTGAAGATGTCTCCTCAAATGGGGACAAAACGTTTGCAACCAAATCACCAAGCTTGGAGTAGTTTATCTGGAAATATTCATGAAAAAGGACCTCTGAATACCAAAATATAGTTATGGTTCTTCTATCTCTATAATAGTATGAAGGACTTCAAACACACATTTCAGTAGCAATGAACTGTGTAGTACAGGGTCTTGTAAATACACAGGTCTTCAGCATCTCTTGAAATAGAATGGTATTCTACTGCCTTACAAGCCTGGATACCATCTGAAAGGATCCCACTTGTACATTATCTCCTCCAAATTGAGAAGGTCCCCAGCTGGTTTTGCAAGTAAGATAGCTGTGCCAGAAGCCATAACATTTATTTTTAAAGAAGTTAAGTGATTTCTGTACTGTTTGAGGAAATAAATATTAAGTTTTTGTTAATTTCTTATTTAAAGAACAAAGGAAGCCAAACAAAATTTTCAGAAACCATTTCTAATTAAGTAGTTCCCTGCATAGAGACAACCCTATAGTACCTCTCTGCTATGAATGCTTTAAAAAGAAGGCAGCTGTGAGATTGGGGTAGTAACCATGTTTTTTACTAATTGCCTTTAGCTTGTACAGGATCAACACTGATATCTTGCAGGGATCAAATGTCAGTTTAGCTATAAATCTCAAAGTGGCATTAAGCAAGCTTCTCCCTTGGCTTGCAAATCATAATATAGTTGGCTTGATTTTGGTTTATTATGCTGTGTCAACCTCTCTACTGTATTTATAAAATACGGCCTATACCTTAATATTATTTTGAAGGCAACCATTATGGCTTATTCAATAAATCAGGATTCAAACCATTTCAAGTCCCTGTCTGATTTTTAAGACATAGCAAACCACACCATGCAATACCTACCTTGTGATTCAGAATATTAGACTGAAAATTGATCTGCACTTTCAAGATATAATTATGCATGTTCAGGTTCAAACCTACATTTGTTTCATAGGGAGTTAAAGCTGAGCAAGAACACTCAAAACATTAATTAGCATACTTTTAAGTATGACATCCCTCAGCTCTCCTTCATTTGAGGTCTTAAAGGAAAGATGGCCATGCCAGGGAGGAAGGTGGACTAGATGATCTCAATTTTACTTCTCACTCTATGATTCTAAGTAATGGCTCTGAACTGTACAAAAACAGTTACAAATCTTGTTTGTAAACTAAAACTATGCTTCCCAACCAAAAGTTTAATATACTGAATTAGACATCTTGAGGTGTTCAAGCACAGAAATATTTTTGGGTTATGTAACTCTAACAAGTGGAATGCAGTGGACAGAACAATAACATATGAATGACTTATTTGCCACATTTACTCCTGTAAATAAATGGGCTGACTATGTTATTAATCAACCAGTCAAGTAAGCAATTATTTCCCGTTATTCTAAAATATTTTACTATTCTGTTCTACTTCACCATATCTCAAAGAGGGTCAAATTGGGGAGAGGTCAAGGGGGAGGCAAAGTAAAACAATCTAAAAAATTGTTTGGGGGGGGGACATGTTGTGTAATATTAGTCAAATGGGAGGAAATAGGAATAGAAAGAGCTGTTTCTGTACAACCGGCTTTGCAAAGCATCACTTGGAATTTTGAGTAGGATCAGATGTACTGAATTTGCCATCACTCAATAAATGTAAAATGCAGCTTTCTGCTGTAATTTACATTTTTTTTTTGAAGGCAAGCATTAATAAGAGCTGCTTTGAGAACTCTGAGAATAGAACACTATTCCTTGAATGGCATTAATGCTGTGTGAGCTAGTTGTCTGGCCTAAGAGACGATTAAAAGCAAAACAAACAGCATCTCAGCAACAACCAAATTGTACTGTGCCTATAATCAAACATGATTATGTAATATTTCTGCAGAACATAAGCTTGCCACAGCTGGAAAGAACATCTCGAACTACCGTTGCTGATGAGAGTTTTTTTCATTATATAACTTGAGACTGCTTCACATAGATTTTGACAGCTCCAATATAATAGGAAGATTCTTTTTGTGGTAGAAGGGAAAATATATCCATCAACGAGAAAGAAGAGCCTTAGTATATTGCTTTCCAATATAATGACTGAAAGTAAAAGAAGTTGAAAGTACTTATAAAATGAGGGTGGTCAAAATTGGGGGCTTTACTGGCAAACACTAGAATAGCTTCATGTGTTCAGCGTTGCTCTTGAGTGGAGTTCATTCTACATGCATTAGGTCCAATCTGATTCATTGTCACTATAAGTCAGGAAATCAATTTGATTTGATACCCTAACTGGGAAAACTGAATTAAGTCAGTTAAATTCTCTGATTCAGAAAATTGGTCTTCTTTACACACAGGGTATGCTTTTTTATTGTCTGAATCAAATTAGATCATTTAATTAAATTTGAGGAATTGATGAATTGATTCGTCAAAGTATTGTTTTCTGCATTTTTTTTAAATCCACCTCTATGCCTATTTGCAGTGTATATTTTTTTCCATAACTAACATTCAAAACTATTATCAAAGTATGCACAAAAGAGGAAATTGGATCATTATAATTTGATATAAATGCAGAAACTCAAATGTGCACCTAAGTTTTTCATACACTATTTGGACCACATGTAGGCAGTGTTCCCACAATATGTTGACCATGGCATAATTGTCTTAGTTCTCACAACATCCTGAATTATACAGCAGCCACTTTCCCTGGCTGCACATATCACTCTGATCCAGACTAGAAACATATATTTTAGCTTAGTACCTTTGTGGAAACCAGCTCCTCTCACTTCTCTTAGTCTCTGGGTTGGGTGAAGAACCAATTCTGCCTTTTGTATCCTTTGGGTTGCCATGATCAATGAAAGCTGATGAATCTTTTTTGATGGATTCTTTAAGGAGTTACCAGCTGTGAATTTACACAGGATTATGGTTTATTTTGAATATCATCAACACAGAACATTCTAAAGTGATTTGCTATTGTTGATTTTTTTTTCCTTTCTGCCATGGAGGGATAGAGGGCTTTCTGAGATTTTCTGAATCAGGTGCCAGCATAACCTTGAGCATACACTTGGATTTCTGGATGTAGGAGAGAGGCACATGGCTCTGTCTGCTTCTGCAATCTAGGGATAATCCCATCTGTTTTGCTTTCTGTAAGATTTGCATTCTCTTTAAGCACCAGGATATTCTGTTTCTGTAGGATTTGCAAAGGATTTGCTTTCTTTTCGAAGGCCTCATGTAAATTTGCATGAAAAATCGACATGCATGAGGAAAAAGGCTACAAAACTTTCAGGGAGAAAGCTGCAGGCATTAAATGCCTTCATGGGACAGAAGAATGCAGAGACAGAACTGAGGAGAAGAAAGGAAGGTTATCGGATTTGTTTGTGTCAGAAAGCCAACAAAATTGTTTTTTAAAAGGACTTTAATCTTTTGGGCTATAAACTTTAGATTTTGTCAACAGTACAACTGGATTTTTAGAAACAAGACGCACCATACAAAACATCCTGCTTTAGCTTACTGTAGAAGATGAATGATTGAGGTCACACCATCCCTTCCAAGCCTCTTTCATTGCATCTGGCATACATTTGTAAATATTTTGGTAATTCTGCTTTAAGAATGATTGAACCTGAAGAGAATTTTCCCTCTGGGGATATCCATAAAAGCCCTGAGAGATTCTGCTTTCCTTTTGAGCTATTATCAAAGTTTAGACAAGCAGTGCTGTACCCCCACACCCATCAAGTGTTATCCCCCATGTTTAATTTCCTGCCCTTGTGGGGGATACATATTTGGTCATCTCGCTTGTATTATTCTTTGTGCTAGGTACTAGAGTGCACATTCACAAGGCAGTTAAGAAACTGGGCAGTTAAGGAGAGATTTTCCTCTGATGACATAAATGTGTATTACAATTGCAGTTTAGGCACTGTGGTGTTCGGAGTCTGGACCTTAGTACTTGGAGAAATCTTGTCTTTCTTTTCATAGAGCAAGAGTGGTTGACAACTGATCAGAGAGGGGACAAAAACCTTTCATAGCTTCTTGATTTTGAACCATGAGAAAAGGAAGCTAGTTTCTCAGTTTAAAGCTAGTCATGATTCCTGATCTCATCTGTTGGCAAACTGCCTCCCCAAAATGCAGAAGCTAGTTTTGTAAAAGGATGTGTGTGTTTTTTTAACTACAAGCATTGCTGTATGCTTACCAGCTTTAGGGAGATCTAAAGATTTAATTTCACACATAAGTTAAAGCATAGTTTAAACTATGGCTTGTTGTGGGCTGGACCAGATGATTTTAGTTAAATTCATCCTCTGCTTGCAGAAGACTGAGGGTTTTGCCCTCCCCCCTTTTTTAGGAGGTAAGTTTGGAGATAAAAGTAAAATGGTTCCATTAGGACAGGGGTGTCAAACTCGTGGCCTGTGGGCCAGATGCGTCACGCGCTGGTCACGCCCACCCCTGGTTTAGCGAAGGGGGAAAATGATGTGATACATCATGTGATGACAACATGTCATCGCGAGTTTGACACCCCTGCATTAGGATGATGACAAGATTTTAACTATTATGAGGATCACAGGCCTAACGTAGCAGGATAAGAAGGGCCCTGCTGAATCAGGCAAACTTCCCATCTAATCTAGCATTCTGTGCTGAATCAGCCAGGTGCCTTCAGGGAGATGACAAACATGACTGTGATGTTGGTGGCCTTTTTAATAGAACAACTATAGTTGTTCCCTTGCAGCTGGTGTTTAAAAAATGCTGCCTGTCATCGTAGTGTACCACAATTTAACTTTATTTTGCATAAAGAACTCATATTTCTTTTATTGATACCAAATATTTCTGTGTTTAGTTTCAGCTAAAAAACTCGTCCCTATTGGGTCACTGTTTGAGAGATATTTCTTTATCTGAACAGAGAAATAGAATGACCATAAAAAAACCCAGTGAGCAAAAAAAAAAAAAACCAGTGGGAATGGGAGCGACTTCTAACTTTCTGCTGGCTTCCCAATTGAGTTTCCTTGTGGGAAACTGGCAGGGAGCATTAGAAATCTTCCTCTATCCCACTCTTCCTCACTGTTCCTCCCCCTCCCATCCTCCCATCCTCCTCTCCCTTCCTTCTTCCTTCCCCACTTCTTTCCTTTCCTCCCCTCATCCCCTTTTTTGTCAATTTGGCTCCAAATTTGAAAGAATGATTGCTGCAATATATTCGAAACAAAGTGCTAGAGTGATGGCGAATGGAGATTTCACGGAAAAATTCAATATCTCCAAAGGAGTAAGGCAAGGATGTCCGTTGTCACCCCTAATTTTTATACTCTCAATTGAGATATTATTGAATCAGATTAGACAAAGAAAGATTAGAAAAAGAATTGGCCGAAAAAATGGAATTGCAAATAACAAAAAAAATCAAATACCTAGGAATTTGGCTTACTGCAAGATGCTCAACACTTAAGAAAGATAATTACATTAAATTAGCAATAGCAATAGCACTTAGACTTATATACCGCTTCATAGTGCTTTACAGCCCTCTCTAAGCGGTTTACAGAGTCAGCATATTGCCCCCAACAATCTGGGTCCTCATTTTACCCACCTCGGAAGGATAGAAGGCTGAGTCAACCTTGAGCCTGGTGAGATTCGATCTGCCAAACTGCTGGCAGCCGGTGATCAGCAGAAGTAGCCTGCAGTACTGCACTCTAACCACTGCGCCACCGCGGCTGAAATTACTTCAAAAAACAAAACAGGATTTAGAAAAATGGGGGAAGATACAATTGTCGCTAATTGGAAAAATAGCATCTCCAAAAATGAACATACTTCCAAGATGGCTATATTTGTTCCAAACAGTACCTATAAAATTAGATAAAAAATTGTTCGGGGAATTAAATAAAATGATAACCAAATTCGTATGGGCAGGGAAAAAACCAAGAATAAAACTCAAATTATTACAAGATAGCGGAGTTAGGGGTGGCTTCGGACTCCCAGATTGGGAGCTATATCACCAGTCTGCACTTTTAATGTGGATAAAAGAGTGGATAGTTCTATGCAACAGAAGAATACTAACATTAGAAGGCCACAATTTACAAGAAGGATGGCATGCTTATTTATGGGAGAAAAAAAATACAAAACATACATATTTTCAAAACTATTCAATCAGGGGTGCATTATTACAAACCTGGAGGAAAGTTAGGACAAAACATTATATTAGGATACCAAGGTGGTTATCCACAATAGAGGCCATGATCTACCCAAATACATTAGAGGGAAGCAAAATGAAGAGATATGATCAACTATTAGACAATCAAGGCAAATTAAAGACAAATCAGGAATTAAGAGATGAAGGAATAAGCATTGATTGGTGGCCATATCTACAATTACAAACAAGATTTAAAAAAGACATGGAAGAATTTGGTATTGATAGGGAACAGAAACTGATAGATAAAATCCTCATAGGACCAGAAGACAAATTCATATCCAAAATGTATAAGTATCTACTGCAAATTGATAGAGAAGAGGAGGTTGTAAAAGGTAACATGATAGCATGGGCGAGGAATTTTGGGCATAACATCCATTTGGAAGATTGGGAAAAACTATGGACAAAAAATTACAAATTAACTATGTCGGCCTCGTATAAGGAAAATTTATATAAGATGTTCTACTGTTGGCATTTAGCACCAGCAAGGCTAGCCAAAATATATCCAAATCTGAGCCCAATATGCTGGAAGTGTAAGCAAGAACAAGGCACCTACTATAATATGTGGTGGTCCTGCCCAGAGGCAAAGAAATACTGGAGCAAAATAAAAGTATGGCTACAAGAAATAACAAAATCTCAGATTGAATTCAAACCAGAGATGTATCTGCTAGGGATTCTTAGAGGAACATGGGCCAAAGAAATACAGTATATCGTAATTCATATTTTGACAGCAGCCAGAATAGTTTTCGCACAAACATGGAAATTGGAAAGCAGTCCCACAGAAAACATGATAATAAAGAAAATAATGGATTGTGCAGAAATGGTAAAATTGACTCTAGAGTTGCAAGATCGCGAGGAAAAAGAATACTATATGGTGTGGGAAAAACTGTATGATTGGTTGGAAAATAGGAAAAACAAGTAGATGTATATTATTTGTATATGTAAATATAAGTGTGAATACTACACACAATGTAAATGAAATGGAATAATGTATGTAAATAACCAAATAGATGTCGATGTTTTAGGATTGAGGAATATGAATATGTATATGTTTTTAAAGTTAAAACTCAATAAACAGAATTTTTAAAAAAGGAAATCTTCCTCTATCCCACTCTTCCTCACTGTTCCTCCCCCTCCTATCCTCTCATCCTCCTCTCCCTTCCTTCTTCCTTCCCCGCTTCTTTCCCTTCCTCCCCTTGTCCCCTTTTTTGTAAATTTGCATTTTTGTTAATGTTGTGTTACTTTTCTTATTTGGGAAAGATTTTTTTGAAGAAAGTGTTTTTGCCTCTGATATTTTCTCTGACTTTTGTTCATTAGTAACTGTGGCTTCCTCCTGGTTTTATGGTATGCATTCCTCTAAATATATATTTTCTTAACTTTGAATAATCTGTCTCCATCATTCTGCCACATATTGCTGTCTCAAGAAGCTCCACCCTCAAGGCTGTACTTTGCACTTTTTTCTTAATCATTCTTCACTGAATGATTGAAATAATTATTTCAAATAATTGTAATAATTACTGATTGAAATAAATACAACTGACTCAGACTGCATAATATGCTGAGCTAGAAATTAAGATTAGAAACAAAACAAAACTAAAAAAAACCCCACAACCCTATCCAAACAGTGTTTGTTTTAATGCATACAATGTGGGAGTTAAGGTGATGGTGAATGGTTTTTTTTTTTTTAGCATTCAGTTGTATGCTAAACTAAACTGTTTAGTTATATTATTAAATAATGTCAAGTTATCCTGCCTGATCAGAAGAAACTTGTGGTACAATTAGTGATGTATAATAGAAACTAGGAAGTTTGGACCAATACAGAAAAATAAGAAAAAGAATAGGTAATATGAACAGGGAGATGAAAGGAAGAGGGAAAGAAATAATGAAAGTAGTGTGGTTTAGGAGTTTGTTGGTAATGTAATTGAAGTAAAATATAAATTAGGAAAAAGATTAACTTATTTAGGGTTCTTCTTTAAAAGAAAAGTTATTCTAAATTTTTTTCAAAGGCTAAATCCTTTGGGTATCATTTCCGTGCTGAAATTTGGTTCGAGCCATACAATTCCAAACTGTCTTAAAGAATATGATCCCATAATTGCACTTTCAGTAATGGAGTCTCCTTGAAATTATTTGTCACATTTGTCTAGGACCACAGCCAATTTGTGTTTGTGTATGGGTGTGTGTGTGTGTGTGTGTGTTAATTTCCTAGTTGTAGATCACCTGTTCTGAAGAAACATTTATAACACCCAATATAATGTGAACTAAAATTATGGAATTTGGAACAATTAGAAACTTCTTACTTTCAAAAAACCAAGAAGTCCATCATAAGTATTTCTCTTCATTAAATTGTGATGACCTTGACTGACGCCTTACTTATCTTTCCTGACCAGTTCCTCCAGATAGGTATTTCACAAGATGTTCCTTCTTCACTCCGCAATAGCAGAAAACTTTCCTATATCAGGTTGTTCTGTTTATCCACAGAGCATGGAGTGCACAGTTGTTTTGAGCCGGAGGGCAGCTTTGGAATTTGGAGCACACTAAGAGTGCTCTCACTAAATGGTTGGCATAGTTTTGGGAAAGGAAATGAAACTAGTGAGATTCCTCCCCTATATCCCCCTCCCCTCTCCTCCCCCCCCCCCAATTTTGGCCGCTTGTGTTTACTTTTACTTTTTGTTGGGTAGATGGGCACACTTCCATGAAAAGCAAATAATGGCAATTTCCTGTGATTTTTGTTTTCTAAGAACGCCTCTGTCTTCTATGTGAAACAGAACACGTTGTTAGAATTATTGCTCATGCCTGAATCTGCTGTTCTGTTTGCAGCATGCTAACTTCCCATTAATTTGTTCTTAAATTAAAAGAATCTAAATAGATAAGGTTAAATGAAGCCGAGAACTTTATGGACAGTTAGATAAAGGGTTAGAAAATTGGCCATTGAATGGGAAGAGTGTTAGAAAGGAAGCATTTCTACATAATAAGCAAATGCAAAGAGAGTTATAATCCATGATAGCATTTCAGTAGATTAATAACATCTCTAAACATCTATACCACTGTTTTCAAATAAAAAATGAAATGAACAATAGTTAACAATATCATTTTGTTTTGTGTAATCATTTGCCAGTCTGTGGGGGCCCTTTAATTCTGATTTAATCATTTGTGAAATATTTCTGTGTTCTTTAGTATTTATGGTTTCCTTGATATTGTAATTCAGCTTTGCTGATATCCCACGGGGCTTTAACTTATCTGAATGTGTAAATGCAGTCTATGGTAGTGCTTAACCCCCCCCCCACACCCCTACCGTAATTTGACTACATTTTTGGTTTTATTATAAATAATCTTTTATTTCTGAACCAGTTTGCACTTTTTCCAGAGAAATAGTTCTAGTCACGTTTCTATTAAGTTTGATGATCTTTTGATCAATGCATCCAAGCATTCAAGCAATCCAATTTTCTGAACCAGACTCTAGGTAATTAAAAAACCTGGATTTTCTCTAATGCAGTTTTAAATGGAACTAGGGTTTTCAGATGCATCCAGATAGAGAAAGCTCTTTGTGGTTAAAAAAAAAAACAACCTTCCGTAAGCTTCAAAATAAATTTCAATTGGCAGCATATTAGTGCTTTTTCTGGTGTGTGCATATCACTTTCTATCTTAAATCTGCATAGTGGTTATATTAAATTATACATCAAATATTCAAATGAGCAGTAGATTCACCAATATTGTCCCCTACCATTTCTGTACTCTTCATCGCACACCCTTTTTTTTGGCATTTAAAGCAGCCGTATAGATATATTTAATACACCATTCATTCTTTTCTTCATCTCCCACTATTGCTGTACTTAGATTCATTATTTAGTTTTTCTACCAGGAGAAAGCATTTACATATTTCCCTCTCCATTTTTTTTTCTTCAATAACAATCCTGTGAATTAAGTTAGAATGAAAGATAGTGTCTTGCCCAATTTACAGTATGGAGCTCCTGTGGCTGATGTTGGGTTTCAGTCTGAGTCTCCCCTATCCTAATCCTACCCACAGGAACCATTGTATCTCAGTCGTTCTTTAGAATGAGTGTGTATGTGTGCTGATGGGATGTGGCTGTTGCACTGATGTTGTTCTCCAGCAGATATGATCACACTAGCTGGAATGCAATCTCTGCAAAGGAATGTGTGTAGGAATTGCATAAGTATCTCTACTCTTCTTAACAATTTTCTGGATCAGAATTTTCTCAACTTCTCGGCAACCATCATCATGCTGTAAACTGGAAGAATGATGTTGGTTGAGCATGAATTTGATTATGCCTTCAATCCTGGATATTTCCTGAATGCCGTCCACAGTCCAAGGCTATTATTCTTCTCATTTTCTCATCTTTCTCATATTTTACTACCTTTTCCTATTGGTATCTTATGATTTATCACATGTGGTTGTATCCTATAATTAATGATTGAAACTATGATCTATGATATATGACATATCGCTTTGTTGTTTGTACAATGAGAACCTATGCACCAGAGACAAATTCCTTTTGTGTCCAATCATACTTGGCCAATAAAGAATTCTATTCTATCCTATCCTATCCTATCCTCTCCTTTTCTTGATATGTATAAATTTTATTATAC
>QLTV01003409.1:182465-193351 GCA_003457575.1 Thermophis baileyi
CCATTCCATTCCATTCCATTCCATTCCATTCCATTCCATTCCATTCCATTCCACTCCACTCCACTCCACTCCACTCCACTCCATTCCATTCCATTCCATTCTATTCTATTTTGTGTGATGGTAGGAATGAATTAAGGTTTCACTTAATATTTCTATTATACTGGGGAATAGAGCCCCTTTGGTTTAATCTGGCTTTCAAGTCACCCACACAATCTGAAAGTAATAACCCCCCCCAAACTCCAGACCGTTTTGATTTCTCTTGTCACTTTCTACTGACAGTTCTTTTTGCTCACCTCTGCATGATACCACTTGAATTGGCATCCCTTGTGCTCAGGATGATACTCTTGGAATTATCATTCCATACGGCAGATTACTAAAAACAAAAACTGTTTGAGTGCTATTTCTGTATGCATATTTATTTATGTCACAGAAACCTGTTTGCACAAGGGTCAGGGTGGAGAGATAAGGAAGAAACAGACAGGAGGAAAAATGTGCAGAATGAGAATGATTTAGCAACACATTTGATAAGTAGAAAAAGAGAGCAGAGCAAGCTTGGGACGCAATGCACTTGTATTCTAAAATCTATGTAGCTTTGTTAGCTGTCCAGGAAATCAACTCGCTAGGATACATAGAACAATTTTGTATGGTCATGTTTTGTGAGTGTGCATATGTATGTATGTGTATGATACAGATACACAGACAGACACAGACAGACACACACAGACACGGAATTGATAATTAGCAGAATCAATGCTGTGTTATTTTGAAGGATTTGAAGATGGGAAGTCTGGGCTCAGTTCCTCATTATGAAGGTCACGGGATTTTTGGAAAAATATTTCCAAGAGGGCAATTCTGCATCCACTTACTTGGAGTGAACGTTACTGGATTCAGGGACAGCTTTTGCACACCATGCCATTGCATGCTTAATTATGGTAGGTTGAATAAACCACACCAAATAATAAACTCTGGATTACCTACCATGGTGGCTGACTTCACGGAACCCAGTAAGCCAAATGCAAGCCACTTGGGTTCAGACATAGCTTACTGTAATGCTCAGTCATGGATAAGTGCTTTAAATCTAAAGCAACCAAGTTATTGTTGTAAGATTATGAGGTCTCCAAGCTGCTGGGAGGAAGGATAGAAGGCAAATAAAGCTGTTCTGCTCACCTTGCTTTTCTCTTTTTTCAAAAGAAAGGACAGACGAAGGAGGAATAATTGTTATCCCTTTTGAAATCCACTCTCTTTCAGAAGAGCTATTGCTCTAAAAACGTTGCTGTCATGCGCGCGCGCGCGCACACACACACGTATGTACCGGTATGTATGTAGGTAGGTATGTATGTATGTATTGCTGGCTTTTAATAGTGTTTAAATGAAAGGTTGTATGCAGGGTGGGTTCTGGATCCTTTTGCTGCCGGTTCACTCAGGGTTGCGCTGCGCGCATGCGCGTGCAGCAATCAAAAAATAGCTTCTGCGCATGTGCAGAAGCAAAAATTAGCTTCTGTGCATGCGCAGAAGCAAAATCCAAGATGGCGGCACCCACGGAGACACCGACGGAACCGGCTCCGTGACGTCATCGCCGAGCTACTAACGGTTCTAAAGAACCGGTTAGAACCGGTAGGAACCCACCTCTGGTTGTATGCTTTAACTCTGATTATAATTTTAATTTTAATTCTGCTTGTATTTGGCATACTTTGCTGGAAGGATTCCTTTACTTTTGTGACACTTTGAGTGCAGCAACCTTTCAAAGATACTTTGAAAAGCCATACAGTTGCCGCTGCTTCTAAAAAGAGAGCAAAAGTAATGTCACTTTGTTTTACTCCTGAAGCCTCTTTTGGCTACTGGATGTGCTAGAGGAACAAAGCACCTTATCAAGGTGAAAGGTTTCATCATTGGGTCTCCCTGAAGCAAGCTGCATTCTCTTTGTAAATCATTTCGTTGGCACAAAGCTCTGCCACCATGCCGGTCTAGTATATTTTAGTTTGTAAATCATCTCAAGAGCTCTTGCGTGTGCTGAAATGTCTTAATAAATAGAACTTGTCCGTGGCATTCTCAAAGAAGGGCACTGTATTATTACATCCATTGTTCTGAGCAAAGCCTATTGTTCTCTTATTGGACTGATCTTTATTTATTTATTTAGCATATGGGAAATACATGGACTTATAGTGGTTCAAATGTTAATGTCCAGTCCACCCAGCCATTCAAGGACAGGGTGGTCTATGTTATAAAAATCAGACATTGGGCCGGTGTAAGCTCTTGATGGACATTCGGACACAATGTGATGGATATTTTGTCAAGGAGCACCACAGTCACACTGAGGCAGTGGTGAAATCCAATTTTTTTTACTACCGGTTCTGTGGGCGTGGCTTGGTCGGTATGGGCGTGGCTTGGGGTGGGAGTGGCTTGGTGGGCATGGCAGGGGAAGGATACTGCAAAATCTCCATTCCCTCCCCACCCCTGGGGGAAGGATATTGCAAAATCTCCATTCCCACCCCACTCTGGGGCCAGCCAGAGGTGGTATTTGCCAGTTCTCCGAACTACTCAAAATTTCCGTTACCGGTTCTCTGAACTACTCAAAATTTCTGCTACCGGTTCTCCCGAACCTGTCCGAACCTGCTGGATTTCACTCCTGCACTGAGGGGTAGAGAAAAGACCCCACTTAAACAATGGACTGATCTGAAAATACCAGAAAGCATTTTGGCTATCCTTTGATAATCCACCAGTTTCTCCTATTTTATATCCTATCCCTCCTTTATTACAACCCTGTCTCTACTTCTATTCTATTCTATTTTCTGGGTTTTTCATTTTTATTCTTCTGCTTATATGCATTAGACACTGCATAGTGATGAATACACTAGTAAAATCATTCCCAGAATCATTATCATGCAACACTTATTTTAAAACAGGGGATTCTCCTTGAGTTTCCATCTTGTTGGAAAATATTGAACAGATAGCAGACCATCAGACCATCTCCAGAAAGAATTTCTCCTTGGATATGTCTATTGTGGCTTGATTTTACCCAGGTGTCGAACTAAAACAAAGGTTTTCAAGAGTTGTTCTGCTTTCACCTCTTGTTTTAGCCACCTGTCATTCTTTCCTGAAGTAGACAAAGAAAGGCAATCTTTTCAGGAATGTTAAAATGCCATGAAAGTTGCAGAATGATGTGTGTAATGGAAAAACAAGTTTCAGAGTGCTCCCAATTAAGATAAGTTATCATACGGTTCAAAGGCAGGTAAGCTTCCCAGTGTTTATTTTTACATGTGATAAGTAACTTAATCTTTTCCCATAACCTGAAACACTTACCAGCGAAAGAGTGTCTGATCAATAGCACTGCATTTATTCAAAACCCAGACTGGCACATTGTTTAGTGTGAGTCAGAGTTCATAGAACCCAGCTGTACTGCGTCATAACTTACTTCAGCTGGCCTTTGACCCTTTTTTCGGTTTGGTAAGCCAATTTCACCTGCTTGCACTAACTAACTAACTAACCAACCAACCAACCAACCAACCAACCAACCAACCAACCAACCAACAGATTCATTATTAGCCAGAACCAGCACAGTGAATTCAGACCTGTCAACATTAATACAGCTACAGAGGGATGTTACTCTAGATTCCGATTTAGACATTTCCTTCTATGTTGGAAGAGAAATATCCTGAAGGTATGGAACATTTGCCTTTGATGAAATTTACATAGTGGCTGCAGGAGCGATACAAACATGTATGGCTACACTAAGACTCTGGACCTACTCTATCCAAAAGTTACTTCAAGGTAGAGGGATAGATTAGATCATTGATCTAATCAGGCTTACCATTGTCTTCTCCCTGTTGCAGTCTTGAATTGCAAACAGTGAATGTTGCAGAACAAGTGGCTGAATTTGGCTGAGTGGCACTACATCAGAGATCCCTTTTGATCACTGGCTTTCCATGCCTCTCAGATTCTGATCTTCTTTCTTGATGGCTAGATAGCAATAGCATTAGACTTACATACTGCTTCACAGTGATTTATAGCACACTCTAAGCAGTTTACAGAGTCAGCCTATTGCCCCCAACAATTTGGCTCCTCATTTTATGGACCTCAGAAGGATGGAAGATTGAGTCAACCTTGAGCTAGTCAGGATCAAACTCCAGGCTGTGGGCAGAGTTAGCCTGCAATACTGCATGCTAACCACTGTGCCACCAGAGCTCCTAGATAAAAATGTAAGGACTTTAGCAGTACCATGCTGGATCCGATCCCTGGCCCATCTAGCCCAATGGCCCATTCTCACAGAGGTCAACCAACGTTTTACTAGTCTAAACAGCCGGCCGTGTGTGCAATTGAATCAAACGCATAGCCACATTCACCACCCTCAAGAAAATTATCATTTTCAGACAGGCAGGGACTTGTATGGAAAGAAAATCCGGGGAAAGTAAATGCTTTCTATATACATTGGTTATACTTCCTATCAAGACCGACTACTGGTTCCTTTAGGATGCAAATACCCAGAACTGGAAAGACCCAGCCTCCGGTCAATTCCAATCGATAGTAAGAATTGTGTGCTGAATCTAATATCCTATGTGGTCTCAGCTGCCTTCTCCCAAGATCCCACCTTCTAAATAAAACAACAGAAACTCGTAGTCCACGTGAGCATAATATAAGACCGGGCAGTCAAAAAGATTGCGCTGTTGAGAGTGAAGGAAAAGATCAGTGGCTCCATTAGCTCATGTTTAGAACTGTTCCACGTGGACAGATTTCAGATTTAATGTTTCCAATTTTTATTTTAAGAGTTCAAGTGAGTGCCTGACTGGTGCTTTCTTTCTGCTCCTAAGTGTTCTCTTGGAAAGCCAGGACTGAGGAGGAGAGAAAAAAATACCCTAGAAATTAGGAAGACCAAGGCTATTCTCTCAATCCTGGCAGCACTGCTAGACAGATCTCCCTCCTTTGGTTACACATTCAAATGCCCCTCAGTTCAACACCAGGAGAATAAGCTATGTTTTAGTGTCCAGTGTGGGATCCATGCAGAGGCAGATGAGTTCTTTAATCACTCAGACAATAGTGCTTGCAGCCAGTGCTGGGCAAGAGATTTTAATAATACTCACAGTTTTGCACCTTTGTTGTGGCCCGCATGTTGATTGCAACTATCTGTCTATCCTGATTGTGTTGGAGAGTGGGTGGAAGCTTTCAAAATCTGCATCAGTGCTATCGAGCTGATAGGCATCACGACAGCTGTCTATTTGTCCTTAGCAAAATTATTCTATTGCTAAAGAAGTCCTAATATTAATCAAATGTTGGGCAGCAAAATTCTCATATTGATGCCACATGGCCAAGATAAACTTTTTGTGCTAGTTGATATAAAATACTAATCAAAACAAACAAGAAAGGGGAGGTAGAGCTAAAAATGAAGCATTGCATGGTGCACCTTTTCCAGAGATAGTATAAAGTTTGCCAGAGTCTAAAATTCAGCTATGCCTGACATTCTTCAGGCCCAATCTTCTCAATAAACCAGGAATAAAAGCCAAGTCAGCTGCATTTAATGTACGTTCTGCCTCCTACATTTTCCAAGAGGTCAGCTCCTCTTTTGTGTGAGTACAAAGTTGCCTGCCCACATCAGCTGTTAATGTAATCATTTAGTACAGAGATGATCAAACTCGGGCTCTCAGCAGATGTATAAAACGGAGGAATAATTAGAGTGGTAGCATGGTAAATCACTCATCCCGCACAAGATGTTCTACCAACAATAATGGCAAAGGGTTGCAGTGACCCAAACCAAAGTGAATTGTGATGGGACCACATAATTGCTTAATTAAGTTGCAGAACATCAAATGGCCAGGCCAGAGGAAAGAAGCCTCTGAGAGTTCCCTTTTAGTTTATATAACAGCAGCCACTGCTTAGGTAGAAGTAAGAATAACTTATTGAATCTACTTGTGGCTCAGTAGCGTCATTTATGGTGAAGAGACGGAGAACTCCTAATAAGTTACTGTATTTGCTTTTGCTTTATTTATTGGCTTTAAATTCTTATAATAGGGGGTACAGCAGGGGTGGGTTCCTCCCGGTTCAGACGGGTTCTCCCAAACCGGTAGCGACCCGCTGGTGACGGCACAATGACATCACCGATCCGGTTCGGTCGGTGCAGGTCTGTGGGCGCTGCCATCTTTTTTTTGAATTTTTTTTGAATTTTTTTTTGAATTTTTTTTTGAATTTTTCTTTTCTTTTTATTTTTCCTTCTGAGCATGCGCAGAAGCGAGTTCCGGCACTGTGCATGCAGTCGCCATCTTGTTTTCAGCTTTTTATTTTTTTATTTTTTTCGGATTTTTCGTGAATGCGCATGCGTGCACGTGTGCCCACGAGGCGCGCCCATGCGGCACGGGAGTGAGCGAACCGGCAGCGAGGTAAGTTGGAACCCACCCCTGGGGTACAGATTTAATGTTTATGTGAAAAGAGTGGATTATGATGTGTATTCCAAAGCCAGTGTTGTTTTTCTGCAAGGTGGAAGTGTAATAGCTACCCAAACAATGTTGCCTCATCAGTGATGCTGTTATTGTTACTCACAAGGCAGTGCTCAAATTAATGTTCCCTCCTAGGCCACTTCCACAACCCACTCTTTCCTTCTTCTTTCTTTCTTGTTTAAGCCATGTAGCATTCAATATTGCTATCCTGAGCCCCTTTAATCCTCGCTTCCTTTTGACCTATGGATGGGATCAAAATACTGGTTCACTAAATTAGGTGGTGTAATGTGGAGGAGACTAGAGATGCAGAAAGGTGGAACATGGACCCAGAGATGCAGAAAGGTGGAACATGGGCTTTTTGAGTAATTTGTATGTGAAATGTGAAAAAAGGCTTACAACTGCAGAGCTGAACTGCAGGGCTGAATGAAGATGATGTATTTCTAATATAAAAGGGAGAAGGAGGTCCAGGAAAAGCCAGGTGATGTGCCTCACTTTTGATGAGCTGTGCAGCATTCCTGGATGGGATGCTAGTAGTGCTTTGCCTGATCTCATTGCTTCAAATGTTTGCCAACAAATAACAGGGCGGTGGCCAGGAATTCTGCTAAAGTCCTTCTCTAGAATTAATATCTCTAGATAGTTACTATGGCTTTCTAGATTGATAACAGACTTCTGCATTTTCTACTTCTTGCTGCCAGAGTACTGCTTCAGGTGCTTCCTTTCATTTATGATTCACAGTTGCATTTTCTGCACCATATATTTATAGCTTTTATGCACCTTAATACGGGGATGGTGTGCAAGGCCAAAGGGTAATGCCACGGCAACATGGAAAATGCACCTAAAAGCAGAGAGAGAGAGAGAGAGATGATGCGGCTCTTTGCTTTGGAGTTGGAGGTGATAGATGAGGTATGATGGCACCCACCATTTCTACATGTTCTTCTTTATAATGAGAATTCTAATTCTAATTATATAACTGATGGCCAATTCCTTGCCACCAATAGGGACACATCATAAAGCTGAATGGGGAAGAGGAAGAGGAGGATAAGGCTAGACTCTGTAATCTTGTTTTGGACAGTCCAATTATGATCCAAGGCTGTTGCCTGCCTCCATAGGTACTTTGCTTTGCCTTTCTGACATTTCTGAGGATGCCTTGTGCTGAGCGCTGCTTTGCAAACAAGACAACTGATTATAGTTTCCAGCTAGGTCTGGTTTCAGAGGCAGAAGGACATCGTGGCCATGTTATGTAAACAAGCACTAGGCACAGATCTAACACCATGGATTCATACAACCGCAAAACTTAGGACACCATAAATAACCAGGATAAGATAAGATAACCTTTATTATCATTTTTTCCTGTGAGCACACTGGCCCACATTAAAAATGACATTCTGTTGCCTGCTCTCAAAAGAAAGTATATATCTACCCATATACATACACAACACACATATACACATGCTATATACATACAGTACATACATGCATATATATATATATATCTACCCATACCCATACATAACATGCACACACACATCCATATAAGAGGTCTGTAAGGGGCGTGCATAAGCGCACCAGCGTGCCTACCGTCCCTGTCCTACTGTCCTATTGTCCTCATCTATCTGTATTCACTTTGATTATGTTTATGTTTATACCTATACCTGCTAACTTGTACATGTTTGACAAATAAATAAATAAAATAAATAAAAATAAATAAACTGGTTTAAAAATACTCACATTTCTAATAGATTTAGTATTCAATGTAGAAAGAAGTGTATAATATCTAAGTACATATGTATGAATGTATTCAGAGTTACATCATGCAGATTACATAAATGAATTACACACACACACACATATATATATATATACATACATACACACACACACACAAATATTAAATCACTGTCTATTTTGAATACATAGCGAAAAGAGGAAACTTGAGAGTTCGCAAGGTTGATGCTATATGGAACAAAATTGTGGCTGAATCTGGATGTCCTGCTTTGGATACCACGAAGCCTCCTCCCAGAGGGTAACAAGGAAAACAGGTCGTGAAGAGGATGTGTAGCGTCCCAGACAATCCTGCGGACCCTGTTCAAGCATCGCTTATATTCTATGTCCTGGATGGAAGAGAGTGAACTACCAATAAACCTTTCTGCCATCCCCACCACTCTCTGAAGCAGTAATGCTTCCAAACCAGACAGTAATGGAATATGACAGGATGCTCTAGATCGTCCCTCTGTAGAAAGTGGTAAGGACAGGGGAAGGAAGGAAGATGTACTTTTCTCATGTGACACAGAAAATGCAGGCGCTGCTGTGCCCACTTCACCAGTTTCTCACTGTTGAGCGACCAAGCTAGCCTACTCGTTAGTTGCACATCCAGAAACTTGATGCTGCTAACCACCTCCACAGGTAAATTCCAAGTGTATTGACTGCTCACAAGTCACTGAGTTGCAGATGAATACAGGAAACAATAAGTCAAATTATATGACCCAAAAATTTCATTCTCTCTATAAAAATATTAGAAAGAGTATTAGAAAGAAAAAGAACAACTAGCCGACTTAATACAGGAAGAGAAGTACAGTATTGCTATTTGGTTTTCCATAAAATAATTCAATATTTTGTACAGCTTTTATTTCTAATGTGTCCTTCACGTCCTTAGAGATGTAAAGAAATTTGACATCCTCTCTTCTTTGCCATTGATATTTTTCTGTCTTTTGGGATATAAGCAGCCTCAGTGTTATGTTTACCCTTGAACTACTTTTATACAATTTACAAGTTTCTTGTTACTCTTATAACAGGGATATGCAACGTTTTTCAGTGAAGGACATGCTGAAGCTGTAATCCTCAAAATGCTAGGACTAGAGAAAACTAAATGTGATTCCATTTACATTTCAGTTGAATTACTATTCATTTAATTAATTAATATTAATGTGACTACTCCCATTCATGTGCTTAGTAATTTCCAGTTCGGTCCCATTGTTCTTGCTGTTGTGGATCTTCTCAGAGTTTTTCCCACTTAGCTACAAAGTCCACTTATTTTCGCACTGCGTTCATCTATTTCTCACAGAGAAACTATAAATCCAGTGAGGGTTTTTTATGTTTCTTCTGGTTTGTCACAGTGTCTGCCGCCGCTTAGGGGCTTAAGGTAGGAGTGACCAACTACCTTCCCTGACTAAGATAACTAGAAACTGGGTTTCCTTGCTCATAGTCCAACATCTTAAGCTCTACACTCTGTTGGTTCTCTTCCATTATTCTGTCCCATCAAAAATTACAAGTTGGTAACAACTTCTGGAGGCCCTCTGGGGGTTACACTCAATATATCTTGGCCATATCCAAACCTGTAGTTCTCTTCCAGTCTGTACAAAAATTTACAATTTAAAAAAAATATGTTCAGCTTCTCATCCAGAGTTTTCTGTTTTCCCCCAATTTTTACATCACTGTAGTTGCAAATGGTTTTTTCCTTTTTAAATCTTTCTTGGTTTTCTCTTTGCTCCCTGCTTTTTCTCCCTGTTCTTATTATAAAAATATTTCACATTTTTCGCAACCAGAACCCAACATACTTTTGTATCATCCATGATAGTGGAAAGCTAATTGTATCTTCTAGGGGCAGTGACATTTACCAACTTAATTAACACCATTATACATTTACTGTTTGTAACACTTGCTGTTTTGTTTTCAAACTATAACAAACTTGGGGTGTTATAAGAACAATTTATAACAAAAACTTTACTTCTGCTTTGCCAGATTGTCACTGACAACATGCCATTTTTGTCATGATAACTTTATAATACTCCCTTCTGCCTTCCTTCATGCTTTTTGTCTTAGTTTTTTTCTTTATTAGGAGCTTTCTGATTTGCAAACCATTTCTTTTTTTCCAGGGCATCTCTCCTGTTATGTTCTAACTGTTATAACTGTGTTGCATGGTTCCAACCAGGTCCAGCGTTTGAGCGGGAAAAAGCTCAAACGCTATTGGCTGGTCTGTCTGACAGCTCCCTATAAAAGGGCAAGCTGTCAGACTGCTCTTTGCTGGTTGCTGATACAAGAGCTGAAATAAAGAGCTGCTTGGAAGTCTGTCTCCTGTCATCTCTACCCACTATCTAACAGTGGCGACGAGGGCTTGGGTTCAGGAGAACCGTGACTGCTTCTTCAGCGATTCCAACCAGCCAGGCAGCTGCCTTTCTGCCTACTCTCTGCCACGATGTCCAACTTCCACCCACCGGCGCCTTTCGACCCGACCCGGGAGACGTGGGCCTCCTATATGCGGCGCTTCGAGTGCTTCCTCGAAGCAAACGACATGCTGGGTCTGACCGACAACCGTAAAAGAGCTGTTTTTCTCAGTCACTGTGGCCCCGAGGTGTTTGACACCGCGGAGTCTTTGTCAGACCCAACACCGGTCCAGACCATTCCGTCGCAAGTGCTTCAAGCCCCGCTGCAGACGCACTACGCGCCCCCCCCGTCCAAGGCCGTCCG
>QLTV01003409.1:201917-229121 GCA_003457575.1 Thermophis baileyi
CCTCCCTCCCTCTCTTTCTGTTACACAATTGCGCGATCCCTAACTTTGGAATATTATGCCTCTATGAACACCTAAAATATTTCTTTTCTCCTTGTCTTATGTCTCATTCAAAACTTTTGTCCAAGGGCAAATTCTTCTTCTTTTAATATGAACCAGACTGGCAAGGCCACTGTGTACACAGAAGGATAAAGATATACTCAGATTACCCAATAGGTGTTTTGCAAAAGTTGACTTTTAAAGCAAAGTTGCAACATGTCACACAGTTTTGCAACACTGGATGGAAAATGAGCACCTATGTTGAAAAGACATTTCTCCCTTGGGTGGTTGCCTTGGAACTACTTCTAGGGTATTATAAAAGTCCTATTCATGCATTCAGATGAATAATGCGAATTCAAAGTGGGGAAAGCACTGGTGATATATTCATTATGTCCATCTCCTACAGCCATAAAAAATGCAGATTTGAATCATATTCAGCTTAACATGCTTAGGGTTTCCAATTGGTTGAAATTGTCAGTTATGAGGCAAATTGTAAACACATTCATCTGAGTGTTCTTAGAAACCCCCAGACTACTGCACTAATTGTGACAATTAGTGACAATCAGAAGTAGAGCTGGCATGCATGAATATAAGGAGGGCCAGATTATATTAATAGGACCATAAACAAAATGGAATACCATATTTCTTTTTACTGATCAGCTGTGATTGAATGCAGACTAGATTCCATCCAAAAGATAGTAATACAAGGATTTTTATTGCGCCCTCCCTCCTTTTTTGGGGGGGGGAGTACTTATGCTGGAACTAGAAGTATTGAAAATGGAAGCTCCCTGAAACTGTAATCAAGAAAAGCAAGATGTGATGTGATTTCCTTGTTCCTACCACATAGGGTACTATCTGTCACCACATGCATATGTTTCTTTTGGCTACCTCTTTCCTCAGAAGAAGGATAAGTTGGTCTCTGGACCACCATGAACATTTAGGTTTGGCTCGAAAAATATAAGTGTAAGTGCTATTGCTAGTGCTATTAAACTCCAGTTCCATAAACAATGGAATCTTTCTCAACACTGGCGATGCGACACCATCTTCCATTTTCTTTAAAGACAATAGGCTACGTTAAGAATTTTCAAACTGGTTCAATGTCCCCTCCAGGGATGGGTTCTAGCTTACCTCGCCACCGGTTCGCTTCCTCCCACGCGGCTACGCGCGCATTGTGCGCTGCATGGCCGTGCATGTGCAGTGCCAAAAACTCAGCTTCTGCGCATGCGTAGAAGCAAAACAAGCAAAAATGTTTTTAAAAAGGCCAAAAACAAGATGGCGGCACATGCGCAGTAGCCGAAAACTCGGCTTCTGCGCATGCACAGAAGCAAAAACCAGCAAAAAGTTCAAAAAAAAAATCCAAAAAAGAATAAATCCAAAAAAAAAAAAAAGATGGCGGCATCCACGGACCGGCACCGACAGAACCGGCTCCGTGACATCACCACTGGTTTACTACCAGTTCTATAGAACCGGTGCAAACCGGGAGAAACCCACCTCTGGTCCCCTCTCTCTGGTTTTCTATGTCTTTTGAAACCATATTTGTTTGTTGAATGGCAGGGAAAGTCCTATGAATAAGATCATATAGTATTATTTGGTAACGTTCAACTAAAATCAGTCTTCATTCCCAGGAAATATGGTTAGACTGTAATATTCTAATCATTTCTTGATAACAGCATTTGTAAAATTATGCACATTAACTTTATATATAGGTAATGTGTTAAACTGTAATATATAACACAAACTAAAGTTCTTTTAATATAGTACAGCTACTGAAGCATCATATTTTTGTGTTTCCTATGAGTATAAAGCTAAGCTTATTTATGCGGCAATACTAAATAAAAAGGAATTATTATTGTTGTTGTTGTTATTTAAATTTAGGAGAAATAAGGTTATAATGTAATGGATCAAAATGGATGGAAGAGGGCAAATATTGGCCAATCTGTACAATTGTTTAAGTTTTGATCATTGATTTCAAGGAAATGAACTGAAATGTTGATTAACTTTGCAGATTGTGGGTAATTTAGTTAATAGCTTAATTGCATACTTGGAGAGCTTGATGCTAATGGACAAAATTCTGCATAAATTTAGGATCAGTTCATGAAGGGTGCAGTGCTTTGGACATCCTATAATGATGTATATTTCCAGAATAGAATAGAATTCTTTATTGACCAAGTGTGATCGGACACACAAGGAATTTGTCTCCAATGCATAAGTTCACAGTGTACATAGAAACAGCAAGTACTAGGTTGTAGGTTATAATAATCATAGTTACAATAATTAATCATAAGTTACAAACAAGAATTGATAAATCATAAGAAACCAATAGGAAAAGATAGTAGGAAAGATGAGAAGATGAAAAAAGATGAGAAATGAGAGTGTGTTGTGGGAATTAAGTGTTCAGCAGAGTGATGGCACCGGGGGGGATGACTATCTTTACATCTGGTTGTTTTGGCATGCAATGCCCTAGAATGGTGTCCTAGGGGAGGAGTTGAAATAGATTATGTCCAGCATGTGAGGGGTCTGTAGATATTTTCTCAGCCCTCTTTCTGGTTTGTGCAATATACAGATCCTCAATGGAAGGCAGGCTGATCACGATCGTGGTTTTTTTTTGTTTTTTGTTTTGTAATCCTAACTATCTGTTGAAGTCTGTACCTGTCCTGTTTGGTTGCTGTGCCAAACCAGACAGTTATTGAGATACAAATGACAGACTCAGTAATTCCTTTGTAGAATTGTATCAGCAGATCCTTGGGCAATCTGAGCTTACGCAGGAAGAACATTCTTTGTTGTGCCTTTTTAATGATAGTTCTAATGTTAAGTGTCCGTTTCAAGTCCTTGGAGATAATAGAACCTAGAAATGTGAAGGTCTCTACTGTTGATGCTATGTTGCCTAATATTGTAAGAGGTGGTAGAATAGGAGAGCTTCCTCTAAAATCTATTATCATCTCTACAGTTTTAAGAACGTTCAGCTCCAGATTGTTCCGGCTGCATCTCAGGACCAGTTGATCTACCTCTCGTCTATATGCAGACTCATCATCGTCTAAAATGAGACCAATGACTGTTGTATCATCTGCAGACTTCAGTACTTTAACAGAAGGATCCTTCGAGACACAGTCATTGGTATATAGAGAGAAGAGCAATGGAGAGAGCACACAGCCCTGGAGGGCTCCTGTGCTAATTGAACGGGCGTTCAATGTGATTTTTCCCTAGCTTCACCTGCTGCTTCCTATTCTTTAGAAAGCTTATGATCAATCTACAAGTGTGGCCAGGCACAGCTAGCTGAGTCAGTTTAGAGAGGAGGATTTCAGGAATGATGGTGTTGAATGCCAAGCTGAAATCTATAAAAAGGACCCTTACATAGTTCATTTGGGGATTCGAGATGTTGTAAGATGTCTTGAATGCCCAAAGAACTGTATAAGAGTCCTTTTGATTTTGGTTAATAAGTTCAATATTAGGAATGATGCCTATAGAACATAATACAGAGATATTCAGACATGCACATACATCATTTGATTATCCAGAATACATAGTTGTTGATTCACATACTGAGCGGCAGTATGTGAATTTTGAAAAAAAATAACCCACTGCATTAGAGAAGATGTCAGATGATAAGAAAATTCACCCAGCTACTTATCTGTGATAGCTCACCTATTGGCTCACCATTTATCAGGAAATGAAAATGGGTATGTTAAGTAGAAAAAAGCAGATGTGACAATCCCTCCCTCCCTCCCTCCCTCCCTCCCTCTCTCTCTCTCTTTCACACACACACACACACCCCTAGTCTACTCCATTTCTGCAGCCTAAAAAGTTTCCACAAAAGATTTCGTAAGGCCATTTCTCCTAATATTGTTTTATGACAGTTAATTTAGCAACCAATTATGTAACAATGCATTTTATGAACAATGCATTTTATGAATATCACTTTTCATACACGCTTTTGTCTACAGAGTGCATTCTTATACACATTAGGGATCTGGAGTGCAGAATTCAGAAAAGGACATTTTGACAAATAACTGTGTTTGGTTCATGTTTGAAATTTTGAAATGAGATCATCTTGTATTTTAATATGAACCCAAATTCTTTCCTTCACCCCCATGTCCCTTGTCAATATTTCAGTAATATGGTGATGTGTGTACTACTAAGGACTAGTAAGAGAGAGAAGGAGAGAGAGACAGAGAAACAGGGAGAGAGAGAGACAGAGACAGAGAGAGAGACGGAGAGACAGGGAGAGAGGGAGAGAGAGAGAGTGAGTGGCAGAGTGAGAGAACAAAGAGAGACAAAACAAAGAGGGGAAAAAGAAAGAGAGAGAGAGAAAAAGAGAGAGAGAGAGGGAGAGAGGGAGAGAGAGAGAGAGAGAGAGAGAGAGAGAGAGAGAGGGAGAGGGAGAGGGAGAGGGAGAGGGAGGGAGGGAGAGGGAGAGATCTTTGAAGACAGTCCTGCTTTCTAAGATTCCAAAATATTCCAATGTAGAATTTTCCTATTAGTGGGACTGAACTACTTTAAGGGTGCAGTCAAAGCTTGGTATCTTTTCCCAATCAGATCCCTAACTTTTTGATATTGAGAGTAATCAACTTTACAGGATTTATTTAGAGGTTTTCACAAGATTAAGGAACCTAAGAGTTTATGACCAAGTCTCTGTATTACAATCATGTGTCTTACCGGAATCTACCATGCAGCTCAGACATAGACTCTGAGAAACATTAACTAATTGCACATGGCAGTAATAACAAGAACAAATAATAGCCAGGCCTAGTTGTACAATCCCAGCAGAACACCGCTTGCCCTGGGCAGCCTCATGTGAGGTGGCTGCTTATTGCACAAGGGATTCCAGTTGTGATAACCGTGTCCTGTGTGCAGTGGACACAGTTTGCGTTCTGGTTTTGTTTTGGTTTTCTTTTTGCTCAAAAAGCAGCCAAATACCCCAAAGCCTGCAGCTGTAATAGTACAAATGATGCAATGGAAACTAGATCTTGTATTACAAAGCAGCAAAAATATGAATTTGTTGTCTTTCAAGCATCCGTGGAATCTCTCAAACAACCACGTAGACATGCCTGACAAAGGGTCAGCTTTTTGCTGGATTAAATAGTGCAGAAGAGATTACAAAACCAAGCTCTAGTCTTTTCTGCCGGGAGGAAAAAGGTACTGGTCTGTCTTAAGAAGGGTTTAATCAGGAAACAAGGGAATGGTGGGCTCTGGAAGAGCACTGGACAGAAGAAGGCATAGTAAAACGTTGACTGTGTTCTTATAATTGTGACTGACAGATACAGTAAATTGAACAAATAAAGTAGTACTCAGGAAAGCAACTCTGTATATTTGGCCGTCTCTTTCCTCTTCTAATTTGGGACTGATTTTAACTGCACCATTTCCCAAGCCAAAATGTTTTGATAAGTGAGTAAATTCAGTTTTTAAAGAAAAAGCAATGCGATTCAGCTTTAAGAAAAATGGATTTGACTTGGGGATGGAACTCTGGCACACAAAAAAAGTTCTAAATTGGAATTAGAAAAACCTGTCTGTAAAAAAAAATTACTTGAACCATCGCCTATAAACAGGAAATGTATATGATGCTAAAATAATGAATCACTTGCACTGTTTATCAAAGTCAGGAAAAAAGCTGGCTCTTGTAAACTAAACAAACATGGCTTTATGAAACCAGCCCATGTGTTAACTTTGCGCACTGTATGATTCATCATGTTCAGCTTGTTTAATGGAAAATACTTGGTACCAATAGGTAATTTATTTTTGGATTTCAGTATATTTAAGCAAATGGCATCTATGCTTAGTTATTTACAGTCCATTTTGTTAAATTTTATTAGCCTCACTCATCATTTTTCACTATGTTAGTGCAACTACGGTACAGAATTGGGGGAAGACTGCAGTGGTGGTATTCAGCCGGTTTGCACTGGTTCAAGTGAACCGGTTGTTAAATTACCACCACCCCTGCTATCAAAGTGGATCCTGGGTGCTGTGCTGAGCTGCAATGGAGAAACGGGCAATGGAACGGCCAGCAGGTGGGAAGGAGACGGCCACTTTCCCTCTTTCTTCTCCCTGCTCCTCCTCCTTCCCTTGTGCCAGCCACTCTGTTGCCCTTTTCTTCATTGCAGTGCAGCGCCCAGGATCCACTTTGATAGCGGGGGGGGGGATTTAACAACCGGTTCACCCAGGGTCATGTTGGCCGTCGCGGGAGGCTCATCCTGCATGTGTGGCAGAGCTGGAAGACGGGGATGGGCCACGCCTCCTACAACAGCCAATCTGACCCTGGGCGAACCGGTTGTTAAATTATTTGAATCCCACCACTGGGGAAGAGTCTTGTCTTGTGACTTTGTCAGGAACACATCACAGGCATGGCGGAACCAAATGGATTTTTTAAAACACTGTTTTAATTTCATTTCTGAAAAAAGTATTTGTTTATTCATAGATTGCCTTCTATTATGAAATAAAAAGCTAGTTTACTACTCTTAGCATGTGTATTAATAGAGTTAGCCCTAAAAAAATTTTTAATTGAATTGTGCCCCAAATTAAACGGCACCGATGTTCCCAAAGTAGTATCTGTGAAATTTTGTCAGAACTGGAATTTACCAACGAACCAAGCTGAGCTCAGATGGTTCAAATATTTGCAACGTTAATACATTTAAATATCAAGCATTTAAATGTCTCATATAAAGTGCTGCAAAGTACTTCAAGTCTATGGATATGGAGGGAGATCACAATTTATCTGATCTAGAAATCTCACACTAAGGCTACAGAACTGTATATAGCCGCGGTCATCCATACACCTTTAGGCATCTTGAAATACCCACAATGGAGGAATGGTTGGTGAAGAGGACAGAAATATCAGAGATGGCAAAATTAACTTTTTTGATTTAAGAAAGATCAGCAATAGGGTATCCGTGATTGGAACCCCCTTATAGACTTTTTCTCTCTTTTTGCTGAAAAAGAGAGAAAAATGAACTCTTGGGTTTGAAGATTAGAAAGGGTAGCTTATGGAAAGAAGAAAATTATGATCATGTAACCTTGGAGAGAAGGGAGGTAAAATATGAATGAATTTATAACAGCTGTCAAAAAGATTTATAATGTTTTCTTTTTCTTTGTCTTCTGTTTTCTTTCTTACTTATTCACTATTCTTTCTTATTGGTTTCTTTTCCAATATTCATATTGCTTTTTGCTTGTTAAAAATTTCTTCAATAAGAAATTATATTAACACACAGGTCCTTGGGCCTCTGCAGTGATGCCTTCGCAGTTCAACATTTGAGAGGTTTGATGAATGGGCAAGCCTCCTAAAAGGCAGACATGGCTCTCAGACTTTCACATTCTTCTATTGACCATCAAGCCCAAACCCCTTTGGCTGGGGGTTATTACACTTTTTTATCTGTCCTATTGTCACAGACCTTTGAAATGTTTCCATATTACTGTGAATCGATTATATGTCTTTGTATCGGTCTTTGAGGGACGCGGTGGCTCAGTGGCTAAGACGCTGAACTTGTCGATCAGAAAGGTCGGCGGTTCGAATCCCTAGCGCTGCGTAATGGAGTGAGCTCCCGTTACTTGTCCCAGCTTCTGCCCAACCTAGCAGTTCGAAAGCATGTAAAAATGCAAGTAGAAAAAGTAGGGACCACTTTGGTGGGAAGGTAACAGCGTTCTGTGCACCTTCGGTGTTTAGTCATGCTGGCCACATGACCACGGAGACGTCTTCGGATAGCGCTGGCTCTTCGGCTTTGAAACGGAGATGAGCACTGCCCCCTAGAGTCGGGAACGACTAGCACATATGTGCGAGGGGAACCTTTACCTTTTATCAGTCTTTAGACAGAAAAAGTCCTTTGCCCTTCCCAGTTCTTCCTTCTTTGGTACAACAGACCTGGGAAGTTGGCATGTGATTGTACTGCCTAAATGCAGAAGTTGATAACAACTATCCCATAGCTTTAATAAAGTCCCTATGAGTCATCAATATAATTAATCCAAACCTATGAAATAGATATCTTACTATATTGGAGTCACAATATGTACTAAAGGCGTGCACGCGCGCACGCGCGCACACACACACACACACACACACACACACACGTAGTTCTGAACTGATGGCCACAATTGAGCCCAACATTCCCATTGCTAAGCAAGGCAGCTATTGAGTTAGTTATGCTTCATTTTACGACCTTTTTTGTCACAGTTGTTAAGTGATCACTGCAATTGTTAAGTGAATCACGTGGTTGTTAAGTGAATCTGGTTTCTCCCACTGACTTTGCTTCACAAAAGCCAGCTAGCAAACCAGAGGAGGCTAACTTTAGTTCTGCTAACAACTGTATCATCCAGAAAATTTAAGTGGCCAGAGGACAAGGTTTCTTTGACTTTATAAGAGTTTACTTGCTAAGCACATTTTGAACATTACTTTTTTATGTAGAGTAGGACATTTTCTGCATTTTGCTTCGAGATGATCTTGTCTACAGGATGTTTGTGACTATTGGGCCATCTTTGCCTCATCTGTGCTATTCCTGCCTGAAGACCTGTATATAGGAAATTGAAAAAAAAATATTGCTATTTTGTTGAAGCTCTGTAGAGTTAATGGGCTCTGAAGGCCCATCAAGGCTGCTATGCACTTTCCTTTCTAATAAAAGAATAAAGGGACTGCAGTCATTTGATGCCTCCCCATGGCAACTGAATCTTCGGTCAGATTGGACATTGGATCTCAAATCTGTTGAAATTGAATCCTGTTGCTTTAAAAGCTTAAATCTCCACTTTGAATAGAATCTTCTTTGGAAACCCTTTTAAACTAGGGTTTCCTCGTGCAAATAAATATATGTGCAAATAAAATTGATTTACTTAATAGCGTGCTGTATTATTCACTTCATTTTAAATTCACCCTGTTCCTGAAGTGGGGGTGGGGCAAATAAAAGTAGAATGAATATAGAGAGTGGGTTTAAATCTGATTCAAGATTTGAAGGTGGGGGAAAGAAAATGGGAAATCACCTTACATTGTTTATGTTTTTCCTGTCTTTAAAAAAAAACCCTCCATTTGACCCCTCTCCCTTTTAATCCTTTAAAAAAAATAACATTCCCATGCTTATGGCAGCAGGAAGTATTTCTTCCTGTGGTAGAATGAACACACAACTATGTAAATGCATAGCGTTCAGTGCCTAAATAATCATTCAATGAGGAAGTGGAGATATAAGTAATAACTGTGATTTTTTTTTTATTAAAAAAAAAAGATAGAAAAAAGGGGGGGGGACTTTAAAGCAAGGTGATTTTCAACATTATTGTGGATTTTTGTACACCTTACAAAATAAACAACCTCCCCCCCGCCCCCCCCAAAAAGAAGAAACCCTGCCTCTTTTCCAGGGGGAAAACATTCTGTGATTACCAAAGTATGGCATTTACAGTATCTATTTATCCATACTGGGAAACTCTGAAACTGGAAAGACCACAACAGGAGATATTTTGGGAGTTCAGCAGGGATTCGAAGAATTTGGAAAACCTCTACATCTCTCTTACATGCTGAAAGGGTGCAAAGAACCGAATTACCCCTTGAGCTATTCTAAACATCCTTCTTTTCCAATTTGAACAATGAGAGAAAGCAAAAGGAAGAACAGCAAATACTACTCTTTCCTCAGTCCTGTTTTAGACTCCACAGTCTATAACCGTGATGGCGAATCTATGGCGCGTGTGCCACAGCTCGCACGCAGAGCCCTCTCTGCAGGCACGCAAGCCGTCGCCCAGCTCAGCTCCACCGCACATACGCACGCTCGCGTCCTGCCGGCCAGCTGATTTTTGGGATGTGCGGAGGGGCGGGGTGCATGTGGGAGACGCGTACGCATGCGCGGGTGGTCACGTGTGCACGTGCAGGGGTGGCGGGGGTCACACGTGCATGCACAGAGGGCAGGGGGAGCGTGGGGGTGTGTGGCGTGCCCCCCCCGCAGCCCATTTTTGGTCCCAGGAGACTGCAGGGAGGCCTACTAGGCCCAAAACAGGGCATGAGGGGGTGTGGTGCACTTCCCCCATGGCCCATTTTTGGTCCCAGGAGGCTGCAGGGAGGCCTACTAGGCACAAAATGGGGCATGGGGGATGTGGCAGCCCCCCCAGCCCATTTTTCAGCATGCGCGGGGGTGGAGCGCACAGGGGCACAGGGCCCCCCGCATTGCATTATGGGTTCCGGCACGCACGCGCTTTCGGCACACGATGACAAAATGGTTAGCCATCACTGGTCTATAACTAACAGGGCTTTGGGTTCATCAGAGCAATACTAACACACAAGACCACTGTTATGATCTGGATGTTTTTGATTTTCTTGGGTGTACTTATGTTAATGCCTCTTTTCGGGGGTTTTAAAACACATTTTAAAATTGCAGAATTATGTTGATGGGTCATTCTTTTAACCTAAAATCATTCTTTTAACCTGGGCTAAAATCATTCTTTTACTCTAGGCTAGAAACCAGGAGGCCGTGAGTTCTAGTCTTACCTTAGCCACAAAGGCAAGTGGGTGACCCTGGGCCAGTCACTTTCTCTCAGCCCTAGGAAACAGGCAAGGGCAAGAAAATTGCAGGGACTAGTCCTAGCAGTCTCTAGGAGTAAATATTGACTGGAAGAATTTCTCTCTATCTCTTTATATAAAAGTAAAATTTCCCTTCAATCAGGCATAAGTTTGGGTGACTTTGTGAATATTGGTTTATAGTTTTCTTTGCAACAGTTTAGAAGTATTTGTTATTCTCTTCTTCTGGGACTTTTTCCCGCTTTCTAGTCCAGTTTACAGCCTTGGCATTTCCTGATAGTCTCCCATCCAAGTACAAACCAGGTTACTAAGCAACTGTACTTTGATTTTAACCAATCTGGGCTAGGTGCTAACCACCTCCCCTGGAATCAATTTTATATGTTTCCTTGCTGATTGCATCTGCCTATGTGCTGGGGATAATATTAGAGAATAACATTTTACTTCCAATGTATAAAATGCTCTGAGTAGCAACCTGCTAAACAATGAAAAGCACAATCCACGAACCATTTACACAGTGAGTCATTGATTGTAACTTACCCTCAGGTAAGCCTTAACATAAGACGTATGCTTTTATTCTGACGACCATTATATTTCCTTCACTGTGTTTGTTAGACTTTCCATTGTGATGTGCTTTATTCAGATCATTAAATTGTAGTGGGAAACCCCCCATTTTTGTTTCTGGCTATTTAAAAGGGCTATGCAGTTGCTTGAAAAGGTAAATTTGCTGCCTAATGATTTTTTTTTTTCTTGATGCTGTGCTACATCGCTGCCCTTTACTCCCACGCTCTTCTCAGTGATACCTTATATTTAAATTTTTAGGTTACACAAATGCAGCAATGTGAAAATAAAGCAACCTCCCTCCGTACAAAAATAACCAAACTGCAACCTTTCAACCAGTGCATACACATCCCTTGAGAGAGTAAAAATGTCTTTGGTTTGGCAGAAAATTGCAAACATCCACTGGCCTGCTCTCCCATCTGCTCAGTCATCTCTCCTGAATTGTAAAAGTGCAATATGTGGGAGCTGCAAAATCTGTATGCAAAGATGTATATTTAATTCAACTGAGATTTCCTGTCGGAACAACCTTCCAAGCAATGATGCAAACCATTAAAAAAACAAAAAAAAACCCCACCACCGAAGGACAGTGGCTCTGCTGTGTGGACAGACAAAATTACAAATGGCTCCATTTGATTGCCTAGAAATCGATACAAATACAATACTGAAACAAATTTATCAGTAATATGAAAATTCTAAAGAAATAGAATTTCTGTAAGGCCAATATTTTGAGACTGTTATCCCAAGGATTCTGGCATTTCTTAAAGGATTTTTTTAAAAGGGAAACATCAATGAGAAGAGGCAAATAAAGTTTCCTAAAAGTTATTTATCTGTTGTTATTGATTTCTTCGTATATTCTACACAAAGTACCACAACTGTATTTTGGATCTGAAATGGGATAACTCTGAAGTCCAGCAAATCTAGCCCTGCATGAATAGTCCTACACTTAGGTAAGAAAAACCAAAAATATACATATAAACTGGGTGAAACCAGACTCAATGGCAGTGACTGTGAGAGGGATCTTGGAGTCTTAGTAGACAACCAGCTAAACATGAGCCAGCAGTGTGCAGCGGCAGCCAAAAAAGCCAATACAATCCTAAGCTGCATTAATAGAGGGATACAATCTAGGACTAGGGAGGTACTAATACCACTCTATAAAGCCTTAGTTAGACCACACCTAGAGTACTGCATCCAGTTTTGGTCACCACACTACAAAAAAGATGTTGAGACTTTGGAAAAAGTGCAAAGAAGGGGTCAGGGTGTTTTCCAAGGCACCAGAAGGCCAGACAAGGAATAATGGATGGAAACTGACCAAGGAAAGATTCGACCTGGAAATAAGGAGAAAATTTCTGACAGTGAGAGCGATCAACCAGTGGAACAGCTTGCCTTCGGAGGTTGTGAGAGCTCCAACACTTGAGACTTTCAAGAGGAGATTGGACTGCCATTTGTCTGAAATGGTGTAGGGACTCCTGCTTGAGCAGGGGGTTGGACTAGATGACCTACAAGGTCCCTTCCAACTCTATTAATCTATCTATCTAACATATAATCTGGAACATACCTCTAAAATCCAAATGTCATAATCTGCCAGAAACACTGAGAATACGGCTGACATAAAATATTGGTTTTCAACCAATCTGAGCTTGCAAACCAAGAGATAACTGGAGTGATTTTTTTCTCTCCTTCCATTCTCCCTTTTCTACCATGAATTTCTCTTTTGTCTCCCTTCTCTTTTCCACCTTAGACTCTAGTGTTAATTGCTTTCTGTACCTTTGAGAAATATTATAATCTCCTAACCAGATTTGCAGACCCCATATAAACACATTTACAAGCCCTAGTAGAGATGAGAACCCTGATTAGCTAAGAGTATCCAAGGTGGCTGCAAGAACAGACTAGCAAAGTTGGCAAAAACCCATTGATCCATTCATCCAAACCAAATAATAATAATACTGGTCTCAGATTTTGGAATTTACACAACCACCTGCCATGTAACATCCCAGAATTGACAACTGTCAATAAGAAAGACAAGAAAGTCTGGATAGTGGATGTGGCAGTATTTGAAGACAGAAGAAGAGAAGACAAAAAAACTGGAGAAACTCACAAAACACAATGTCTATGGAGATTCTCAGTCATCCAGGTCATGGTTGTCCCAAAGGTGCTTTTTCAAGAGGCAATTAGATTTTCTTGTTTTTCTTAGAAGACGTTGCCTCTTGAAAAAGCACCTTTGAGACAACCATGACCTGGATGACTGAGATTCTCCATAGACATTTAGCTGTGTACTTTGGGATGAACACCCTTCGAATGGTGTGGGAGTATGAACAGATTTCCTGAAAAATTGCAGACTACGGGAACCATTTGCGCTTCAGTTTGAGACAACACAGACTCATCCCCAACAGCCTGCCCCTGTGTTCAACAGTGAAGGGACACAGGCAGAGGTGGGGTCCCCCGGTTCGGACAGGTTCGCCTGAACCGGTAGCAATCCGCTGGTGACGTCATGGAGCCGGTTCGGTCGGTCCCGGTCGGTGGATGCCGCCATCTTTTTTTGGATTTTTTTTTCTTCTGTGCATGCGCAGAAGTCGAGTTGCCAGCACTGCGCATGCCCGCCATCTTGTTTTTGGCTTTTTTGGGGGATTTTTTGGGAATATTTGGCACTGCGCATGCGTGCGCATAGCACGTGTGGCCACGCAGCGCGGCCATGCGGCAAGGCCACGCAGCTGGGAGGAAGCGAACTGGCGGCGAGGTAAGTTAGAACCCACCCCTGGACACAGGGCAGAAAATATCCTGTAGAAAGCACAGCTCCACAATACAGTCTTTTCAGCAGTTCCAAGAAGGCTCCATACCCAATTTGCATTACTCAGGTGACCCTGAGGACACAGACAAACCTCCAAGTGGCCTCAATGACTCTCTAAAAGAATGCAAATGGCCAGATGTCTGCAAGGAATATAAATGCTTCCATTCCCCACCATCCAGTCAGAGCTGAAGAAGCTTCTTGGATGAGAAGTGAAACAAAGAAAAACAAGAAAGTCCAGTTGCCTCTTGAAAAAAGCACCTTTGGGTCACAAAACACAAAGATCTGCAAACAGAAATAGAACAACCGTGGCAAAACAAAGCAAAGATAATACCAATAGTAATAGGCACCTTTGGTGCAATTCCAAAACATCCGGAACACCATCAGCATTGACAAAATCACCATCAGTCAATTGAAAAAGGAACAGGTTACATCCTGCAATGGTTACCTTTAAACACCACCAAACAGCAATATCTGGCTATCCCAGATCCTTGAAAAGGATTTGATAGGTAGATAAAAATGCCAAATCCATTCTCAACATCTGGCTGACTGTGCAACAAACCATAATACACAAATGCCATAATGGTAATAAAAGGTGTTAACAATTCAATGCTAATTCAGATATTCACACTGTGGTAGTTAGCATAAGCTCAGATGATGGGATGTAAAGGGTTAATTTGACATATTCTTAAAGCCGTAGTATTGCCAGGTTCTTGACTTCTATTTATTTCCTAAAGTTCATTTATCACTATGGTTTTTACTTGCAGTATAACATTAGTCAACTAAATGCAAAAGCTGCTGTCTATCTTGTAGTATTCTACATGATATAATTCAAGCTGTGATATTATACTGAAAGAACAGATTGCTTAATATATTTTCTGCAGCTGGGGAAATACATCAGAAGACTTACTCACATTTGAAAAAGTGCTTTCGTCTAGTGAGGGCCCATCCCTCTTTTGCAATATGCAATAAGGGTGCTGGGAAAATGGCAACTTCCCATAGAGTCCAGAGTTTTCAGCTGCCAAAAATGTTCACAATCACCTTATTCAGCCCTACAATAGAAGAACTATGAAAAGACTCCTGTGAGAAATTAGTTTAAGGCTGGATTGCCAAATGGAAATAGTCAAAATGCTCAAGATAATGTGCACTTTAATTATATACATCCATGAAGGTTTCTACATTAGCCTACACATGGGGAAAGGTGAACAAAATTATTCTCAATCAAATTTGCAAAAGTCATACTTTTTCTCATGTCCAGACCTGTAAATTGACAAATTTCTATACAGCTGCATAATAGATTTAATGCCAGACAGTGGATCCCCACCTTCTCCAAGTGCCCGTGTATTTGTCGGAATTGCAACATAATAGTAAATTCCACACCAAAGTGATATGTTTAGCAATACCACCTGCCTTCATTTACAGCTACGTCAATAGTTGTTTTGCAATGCCTGCATTGCAAAACACAAGGTCAGGTTTTCGATGAGCCTAAGACTCAACACATACACAATACCATTGACACAACTTTCTGACAGTGATGTAGGGGAGTGCTGAAATAAAAAACAAAACATCCTTCTCCCCTAACTCTCAGTACTCTTGGTGAAGATTTTTTCACATGGGCATTTAGTACACACACATCCTTTATGGAGTGAGCAATGTTCTTCCAATAATGAATGCATTACTATTGCCCATGGCATTAGTGACTATGTCAGCAATCCAATAACAGGAAGTGTCATCTTTGTAATGAAATAAAAGGATAGGGATCCTACTGACATTGGCTGGTTGCATTAGCATTTCATAGGCAGAAAATTGTAAATCTTCATTCAGCATCCCAGCTGCTCTCTGAGGCAGGTTCCTATATTTTTGCAGAAGTGTTCAGAGGGATGAGAAATAGTAGATTTCCTAAGATAATGAATAAAACGAAGGAGTAAATTAGCTTAGAGCCAATTTAAATGTGCAATTTGATGAGACTGTTTGATTTGAATCAGTGTGGTCTGAATTAATAAAGAGAATCATTGAATTAGCTTGATCTGAAGAGTCATTTGGATAACGTATATGTGTGCACTTTAAAAAGTCCACTGAATCTTCAAATCGATTAGCATCACTTCACAAAATGAAGTGATCCATTTCAGTGTATCAAATCAATTTATCAATTTAATCTGGAAATTTGATTTCAAGTTTTGGAATGAAGCATTGTAAAGTCCTAATGAATAAAACATACGGCTACAGTAGCAGGATTTAAATCTCAGAAATACTGTCTCTATACAAACTATATAATATTGGCAAGATAAAGTTGTTACAATGACCTTAGAACAGTGGTTCTCAACCTTCCTAATGCTGTGACCCCCGCCCCGCTTCTGCGACCCCACCCCCTCCCCGCGTGTGCGCGTTGCCAGTCACCAAGATGGCGGGCTAGCGCGCGCTTAGGCGACCCCTGTGAAAGGGTCGTTCGACCCCCAAAGGGGTTGCTACCCACAGGTTGAGAACCGCTGCCTTAGAATGACTCTTCAATGGTTTTGTTTCTTCTGTTGCATAGTAATTTCTGTGTTGCATAGAAATACAACAAAGACTATAAAATAAGAACAAAAGGAGTAACTGAAGACTCCAGTGACTCTCAGGCTAGCCTTAACTTTGTAGCTGATTATTTTCCCCCCATTGGGCCTCTGGATTAGTCAACTGACAAGTTCTCGCTATCTGTGCCCTTGTTCATATCTATAATTAGATGCATAATGCAAAATTCTATTATTGTTCAAAGTCTTAATCAATTTAAGAATTTGGGAGAAAATATAGCAAATATTTTATCATCACACACAAGCGTTCACAGACAGACAGACAGACAGACAGACAGACAGACACACACACACACACACACACACACACACACTTCGCCAAGCACATTTCTCTTTACCTCAGTGGAATGTATTCACCCAGAAATGCAATTGTCTCAACAAAAGTTCATTGGAATCCTAGCAGATGGCATGGGACCTTTTCCTGACTACTCAGGAACAGAATCCGTCTGTTAAAGTGAACTGCCTATCAAAGGAGCATGTATTTTTTATGGTCTGCCAATTCTTATGCACCTTTCATATATATTTTTTAAGCCTCCACCAAATGGTTGCATAAGTGACATTTCCCAATGTAAAAAAAAAAAAAAAATCAGAAGGGAGGAAAATAAAATTCATTCCATGAAAGAGAAAACCGGAAGGTAGATTTATTTTTGTCTTCTCCTTTTGAAACATTTTTCAGCAGGCCTGTAGGGGAAGGAAGGGAGGCGTTAAAAATAGTTTCATTGGGTTTCCCAATGGGGATTCCTTTCTCTGATATGACTACTCTACACTAATAGTTGTCTCTTACCCACTTCAGTTTAGTAGAGGATGATTCCACTGGATTATGTACAATCCCCAGAAAAATATATTTGATTTTTTAAAAAAATATAAAACAAACAAACCAGTAAACAAGTTAGAGCAGACTGGCCATTATCAAAATTCTAAAAATCCATATTAAGAAAATTCTCTTGTTGGGCCAACTCTATAATTATATGGTAGCATGCACATAATTTCAGCTTCTCCAGAATATTTCATCAAAATTTATTAAAAAGTTCATGGGGGGAATATTGAAGCCGTGCAGTTTACCTGTTTTAATTGTCTGTTTCCACATTTCAACTTATCCTTGCAATTAAATGCAAACATGGTTCATCACTAGCATCAATGAATGAAGGTGAATAAACATGTCCCAGGATATTGTTGCAAGATCCAATCTGGGTCAGTCACTGGGACCAGAGTTTTTGTCTTCCGAGCTTTCGGACACTCTGCTGATGGCATAAGATGTGCTTCCCCACTGCTCATCACACAGTAACTAGCAAAGCAATGGAATTCGCAAAGGGGCTGTCTTTATGCACCTATTATGCGCAAAATTAAAGATGAAGGCTTAATTCCTCATCCCACCTGCCAGCAGGGAAACCATCTACCAGTCTCCCTAATGTGGGTGGGTCCTTGGAACATGAGTTCAGCTGTCTGTCAAGGTGTATTGCAGAAGCAGCTCCTGGTCAGAGCAACTCCTCCTCCATGCTTATGATTTGTCACCTCGACTATTTCTGAATGTGCCTCTAGCCTGTTTTTGAAAGCTTGCTAAACCCTTGTTTAAAAATAGTCTGGTTAAGAGATAACAGGCACAGCGGAGGAGCACAGGATGAAGCAAGTAGTAATGATAATCAGCAACCTCTATCCTTAACTGGTGATACCAGCTGGCGCTAAGTAACCAAGGACCCCAGTTCTGACCTTGTGGTCAACAGCACCAGAGTTGGAATGAAGTAGATGGAATGTCATTGCTGCAGTGCCAAAGTGATAAAAAAGTAAAACATATAGCCACAAAAGAAATCTCTTGGGAACTGGGGCAATAGAAAACCTGCAATGTATCCAGTGATGACAGAACTAGCCACACAACGCTGGCATAACCCTGCTTTTCCCCAGGTTAAATCAACATGCTGAACAATGTAAGACCAGCATTCTTACAAGAGCTGAACTATGCATAAAAGGAGCCCATGGAAAACCTAAGAAACAAATAGTAAGGGCCAGTCAGAGATAGGTCTGCCAATATAAGTTGGATGCTCAACCTCACCAGTAGCCCAAGTCAAAGTAGCCATGAAAGGCAGTGCCCCAGTGCTGGGAGGAAAGGACAGTGTGCCACCTGATCTAATGTAGCCAATAGAAGCTAGACTGATCCCAACTCCTAACTGTAGGAACAATCAAAAGACAAGTGAAGTTGCCACATCATATCCATATCCACAATTAGGAGAAGAGGGCAACCTACCCTACAAGTAAATAACTAATTAACTAAAAGTAAATAATTTTTTGTAGTTATTTACTAAAAGTAAAAGTAAATAAAAATGTGGGATAGACTGCATCACCACTAGATGGATTTGTAACTGGCTTTCAAATTATTTTGCAATTTCTGCTGATCTTTGATGTTGTTTGGCTTATGGCCATTCTGCTAGCAAACCAACAAACATAAATAAAACTTGCTTGGGTTTGTCACTGATTAACTTGGAGGGAAATTAGGTGACTGATGTGATTAGGAACAGGGGTGGGTTCCACTTACCTTCCCTACCGGTTCGCATCGCGATGGAAGTGGAAATGACCCTCTGCGCATGTGCAGAACCCTCTGCGCATGCGCAGAGCGTTCTTTGCAGGGCTGTGGTGACCAGAGAACCTGTTGGGGGGTGTGGACAGCCGGCCATTGCTGCCGGTTTGGTGAGCAGGTGCAAATTTCTGCCACTGGTATGGGAGAACCGGTTCGAACTGGCAGCAACCCGCCACTGATTAGGAACCAACACAAAAGCGACAGGGTAGGGGGTGGCTGATTTCATGGTGGGATAGTTTTCTGCCAACTGAAGGATAGGTGGATAAAGCTTTAACTCAGCAACAGGGAAAGAATCACTGGTGGATGTAGAGCTCATGTAATTTGTCCTGTCTCATTGGATGGTTGCAGATACTACAGTATTATTATGAGGGGTTACTATTCTATTTTTTAGCTGCTTTCTCCGCATTTTGCAATTTGTAAAGTTTCCTTTAACCTTTTTTCCTAAATACAGACGATTGCAGCTTTTTTTTCCTTTACGTGTTACTACACTTTTGCCAATGCTTTTTTGTTTGGTTTATTTTTATGTCTTTGACTTAGTGTTGAGTCCTGGCAACTCCCTGGATTCGTCCCTGCAGGTTTCTTGGCAAGATTTCAGAAGTGGTTTGTCACTGCCTTCTTCATAGAGCTGAGGGACAGTGACTGGCCCAAGGTCACACAACTGGCTTTGGGCCTAAGGTGGGATTAGAACTCATGGTCTCCTGGTTTCTAGCCTTATGTCTTAACCACTAAATCAGTGTTTCTCAATCTGAGCAGGTTTAAGCCAGCATGGAATTCTGGGAGTTGAAGTCCATCCATCTTAAACTTGCCCAGTGTCAGAGTTTAGGCAGCGTGATTAGTATTATGAGATAAACCCAGGAGCAAAACACACAGCACACAGAGCCTTTAGATACTTAATAGTGGTTTATGTACAGCTAAATCTATACAAACCTATACATGGTTAAATACCTTTATACAGCCACTGATACACGGAGAAGAGCAATGAGACTACACGGACGAGAGAGAACATGAGAAGAAGGGAAACGCCCTCTAATGGCTTCCCTTAAATAGGCAGCTTTTTTACCCAACTTCTTAAAGTGGCAATAACCCTGCTGTCTCATTCACATTGCATCAGCTTCCGGTTGCCTCCGCTTACAACTTCTCATCAGTTTACAGCTATTAAATCTACCTACCCTGACACCCAGATTGAGAAACACTGCACAACACCAACTTGGCTTTCCAAACTTATGTTATTCCTTCTTGGGTGCCACAGTCAGACTTGTGCACAATACCTCTTTTTTGGTTGCATGATAAATGTATCTTTTCCTACTCCATAATACATTTTTCTGGGTTATCCTAACGTAAGTTTGCAAGTCTCAGCCTGGAGATTATGTCATTTAAAAAAAAACTTCAAGGTAGGGCAAGTTTGAGAAAACTATACAGCATGCACATACTGCAATTTCACACAAAACCCTTCTTAATAGTAATTAGTTTCTTCAGCTCTATCAATATGAATGAATTTCTTCTGTATTTGCACAGGCTGGTTTATCTTGCTTCGTTTCCTGGGGAGCTGTGGTGATCAGTGTTTAATTATTGAAATATGATGAGGACACTTACACAGTTTTATAGTACCATTTGATGGTCCAAAGTTTCATAGGTAGAAGATGTTAAAAATAGTTTGGCTATACTTTGTGTAGGATCTTGTGTAGAGAAGGAATGGGAGAGAAATGCACATATATTTTGCCCCATGTTTTTTTTAACAAAAAACAAAAACCAGAGCCAGAGGGGAAATCAACTTTTTATTTCCTCAGCTGCTTCTCACTGCACATTATAGGTCCTTGAAGTTGTTCTTCGAGTTCTTTACATAATATAATATAGAATTTAGGTGTAAATTAGGTGTTAGGATTGTTACAAGATAAAATATATTCATCTCTGAGAGCAATATTTTAAAAGGCCTGTTAAATGCAATGGATATATATTATTAGGGATCGTTCAATCGTATAAAAAGTTTGCATGAGTCTGATCTCCAGTCACTTTAGAAGGAAATTATATAAAGCCATGAAAATGTATAATTATGTTTGAAATGAAATGAACAATTGTTTAATGTATTGCTGATTTTTAGAATAAAATTCTTATTTAAAGTAAATACCGTTCTTGAAAAGAATATTATAGCATAAAATTAAAAAAAATATAACTATCATCTATTATTATTATTATTATTATTATTTATTAAATTTGTATGCCGCCCAACTCCCAAGGGACTCTGGGCGGCTCACAACAATATAAAAAAACATTAAAAGAAAACATAATAAAAACATTTAAAAACAGTTAAAAAACTCATACACACAAGATCTGTGATCTTGCTAGAGAGAAGTAGAAACTACTTTAAGGTGTTCTTAGGTGCCAGGGCACAAGAGGCTTGCCAACCAATTTTCCCTAAGATGTATTCTCTAGATAAGTTGGATCACTAGTTTAATTTGAAATAAGCAAAGCCGTATGAAGTGGAAATCACGGGAGCTGCAATCTAATACATTTGACAGATAACAAGTTGGGAAACACTACTCCAGAACAGTCCTGTACAGACAACCAATTTTCTAGGTTGTGTGAGTTTGTTTGATCATCTGTGGTAAAGATAAAAGTAACACAGGAAAGTTTTTTTTTCATATTTACTCTTCAAAACTTAGCACTCACTATTCACCCATGTTTACCCATATTTATTCAAAGGTATTTTCCCATGAAGTAGGCTGTATTGCTATTATCCTTGTCATCTTCTCATCTTTCTCACCTCTCATCTTTCCTACTACCTTCTCCTATTGGTATATTATGATTTATCAATTGTTGTTTATATCTTATGATTTATGATCCATGACTTATCACTTTGTTGTTTGTATGTACACTGAGAGCTTATGCACCGGAGACAAATTCCTTGTGTATCCAATCATTCTTAGTCAATAAATTCTATCCAAAATTCTATTCGATTCACTTGCTGTTTAAAGATCTTCCTCTCACTTGTTCTCCTAGTATGTGCTTTGTAAATATCCCCAAAATATTTGTTTCCATGACCTCACACATCTGCCTACTCCTGGATTACCAGATAGCACCTCTGCTTTTGGGGGCCTTTAATTGATTATATTTGATACATTAGCTATGTTATTTTTTAATCTATCCATTTTCTTAATTATCTTGTAATCTACCAGATTTCAGAGCCATAATGCTACAGAATGTAATATATAACACAAATCCACTTACATTTGCACTGTCCTCTTATGTCTACTAAACTGTTTGTTGCCCAGAGTGCATTCATCTGTATTTCCATTTTTTTTGTTTTGAGCCAAGAAATCTGCTCACATCTATAGCAGAAAACAGAATATAAAATAATAAACACAGAAATACAGGCATGTATCAGATTTGTAAGCATCAGCTAGGCAACAAAACAATTTGGTTGTAATTTTATTTTTTCCATGATGGTAGTTAGGTACTTATAGACTGTATTGTAGGGAACTTCTTTTAAGGTGCTATTGTGAATAACTTCGTTTCAGATTATGGCAGGTCAAAATGACTGCTTTTGACATTTGTTTTGAATGTTCTGTTAAATTCCTCATGAAATTCTGCAGAAAGCCCCTGTCCTGATTATACCATTTAAAAAACAAACAAACAAACAAACATCTAAATATTTTATTTCATGTTTCAGTATAATCTACTTTAAACAAAATAGTTATTGGAAAAATAGCCAAATATCATTTTTTTTAAAAAAGTTATACCACAATAGTCTAGCTGGAATGGTAAATAGATGTCATTGTTATAAACGAGCTGAATATTATCATTTGCAAAGATGAAGGCTCATATTAAAAACAAAACAGAAAAACTAAAAATAAATTTAAAGTCCTTGTTTGCCTCATTCAGAGGAAATAGGTAGTTAACTGGAGGTCAGCCTTCTCTTATAACTGTCTTAGTAAAAAGGAAGATAAAATCAAATCAAGCTGTTGGTTATTTAAGAAAGGAAGTAATGAGAACTGTTGCATGAGACATTTAAAACTGCTGAAGAGGAGGGATTAAAGAACACAACATTCTTGTAAAAAAATAATATCCTACTAACATTTCTGCTTTTTTACTTCTAAGCACTGACTTTGTTTCTAAATCTTAAGAACATTGAAATAATAAACATTGAATTAGGTTAGGTTTTCAGATGTGAAGCTCACTATTATTCTTGGGAAGATATTTCATGTATCAGTATGAATATAGATCCATATTGAAGTACTGTAGTTAAAATGTTTCAGTTCCCTACATATATGTGCCACAATCATGCACCACAAATGGGACTGCAAGGTTGGGTCATTCTTTCTGCCCCTGTCAGCCTTGTTTTGGTGTCCTTGTGGATGGAAAACAATTACACATATAGATCTTTCCTGGTTGTTTCAAGTCTGGAATCCCGAATATATTATGTATACATACTAGTATGTTATGTGTGTGTAAATATATCACACACACATTCTCTCTCTCTCTCTCTCTCTCTCTCTCTCTCTCTCTCTCTCTCTCTCTCTCATGGACCGGCACCGCCCGAACTGGTAGCGACCCGCTGGTGATGTCACGATGATGTCATGGATCCGGTTCGGTCGGTGCCGGTCTGTGGGTGCCGCCGTCTTTTTTGGGGATTTTTTTTTAATTTTTTTGAATTTTTTTTTCTTCTGCGCAAGTGCAGAAGCTGAGTTTCCGGCACTTCACATGCGTCGCCATCTTGTTTTTGGCTTTTTAAATGTTTTTTATTTTTTTTATTTTTTTGCACTGCGCGTGCGCCCATGAGGTGCGGGAGGAAACGAATCGGCAGACACATATACACACACACTACACACACACACACACACACACACACACACAAACATATATATATATCCTATGGTCTCTATTGTTAATTAATGCATTTGATGTGGATGTATTGTTATCAAATCAAATACATATCACAATATCCATAAATAATAAACACAATTTTAATAAATGCAAGGAATCAGTTTCTTCATGTATTTTCATATTCTACAAAACCTATAATGGCATTGTTATTTTCCTATATAATTCAGTAAATGTTTGCATTTTATAAAGGCAAACAAACCATCATCTTCATTCCGATTTCTAATTTCTATTCTCATAAACATCTCATTAGATCATGGGCAAAATTATACTATTTAAGGAATAATGTAGATCTACGCTTGAAAAATCTATTAAAACTTTAGGCACTCTTAGAATACAACCTGTAAGCCAATTATAGCAAACATGAGTATATGCATCTTCCCATGACTGCTTTAATTGGCATAAAATCTGCATCCTGAATCAGAAAGAGTTTGTAACATACAATATGTTTTGGAAATAGCACAATAGCTATGTGGATAGATAGACAAACAAATAAACAGACATCAGCTAAAAAATACTTCTAAACTACTTTTCTATATGCTGGAGACACATTTTCATCATGCTAAATGAAAGTCTATTTGCTTGATTGTGACTTAGTATGTTCTATAAGCCTCTAAGCCCTAGGAAGGAGGCAATGGCAAACCATTTCTGAAAAACCTTGCCAACAAAACTCCAGGGAATGGTCCAGGTGATTCTTGGACATGATTGAACAGTTGAAAAAGATATGGCATAATTTCTCTGGAATGAAGTTTGTGTGATTAAAAATGTACAGTTGACTCAATTTTGATCAGTGGACTGCATGTCTATCTATATGTAACCTTTTTTTCAACATAGTCTTCGTTTAGAATCTTTCTTAATAGTTTACAGATTAGGGCTGCCCAAAAAATTGAGGGACTAATTTAATTTGATAGTGATTTGAATGAATCATCCCATTACAGCAGATCCCAGAATATGGTAAACCCCTTAAAAAAATTCGCTTCCTTGCAAGTTCATTGAAAATTGCATTATTTCTGTGCCACAAATGTTCTCGTTGAAGCAAACCCAAGGTACTTGCATAAACCTACTAGAAACCTCACTATATTATTTATAAGATAGTTCTTCCTGTCTGCATTTAGACCTTCTCAGCATTTCTTACAAAAAACAAAAATCCTCTCAGGTTCCTGGCTACAATGGTACGATCTGCATTACATTTTAAATACTTATAAAAGACCAATTTTCACACAGCAGCTTTCGGTCATGCCTCTCACCCAATGTGCTCTAACCTTTGTTCTTTGAAGCTGTTGGAGCCCATTGAATATTTCCTTTGTCCAGAGTCAAGTTAACAAAACAAATCTTGCTGGCTGAAAATAACACACAACTGTTTCTAATAGTGATGCCCCTGTACCCATCCCTCTTCTGACCTTGGAGAGCAGTTTAATATAGTCATAACACAAGAACGTGAAACAGGTGTGGCAAAAGCCATCTAATTTGAAAATGGAGTTGGCGTTCTGTATTAAGATGTAACCCTAGAGGATAAATAACAGCTATAAAACTTCCAGACAGCCTGGATATAGACTGCTTGTTTATATTTGGCAGATATTTGGAGACGTAGAGAAGATAGAAATTGAACCTTTCATTGGAACACCAAGTTGGTTAAAGCCTTGCAAGCTTTCAAATGCTGTCAGATCATAATGAAGTCCAGATGCTCAAATCTATTTTTATATATTAAAAACTAATATTTATGATTGTACTTTATCAACAGTCATGTGGACATCTGACAAAATTTCCATTTCTTGATGGGCCTCCTTTTACACATGTTATTTTACCAACTGCTGGAACTTATGCAAATATCTCAAGCAGTGAGAAAGAAACTCTGACCATCAATGAACACCAGAACATTAGATCTCTGCTGGAAAAGACCAAAGGCCTCTCTGGTAGGGACCAATAGTGACCAGCAAATGGTTCCCATGTTTCCAAGCAACTGATGCCTCAAGACTTGATAGCTAGGGACCCTCCACTGGATTAGTAGTTGAGTCGCTCTCTCTTTCTCTCTATGACCTGGATGACTTGTTTCATTTTTACTTAAAAGGATGTGCCTGTTCAACTGGCTATGCAGAATAATATAAAAAATAAAATAAAGGCAAAAGCTTATTTCAGGCAATGCTACAAGATGAAGTTTGTGCACATAGAGAATGTTGTATTGAAGCATTACGAAAGGATACATCATGCCATAGGTGTAAAACCTATGGTAATGTAGGAGTCCTGTCAGATAATCAGAAAAGTTGGGATTAGAGTTAGATCCTGATGATGTCATTGTTAAAGTGAAAGGATCTGAAGAGAGCCAACTCTGCCTGATGGAACTAGCCTGGCTGACCATAGGAGATAGACAGCCCTCAAGTAACCAGGACCTGTGTCATATTGCCAGTGCTGAGGTGTTCTAGGCAAAATGCTAATGTGTTCCATTATTAGGATGTTCTGTTATTCCTCCAGTGTTCTCGTCACTCTTGTAGTTTCTGCCTCCTCCTCATTAACTCTTTCCTGTGACCAGAGGTGGGCTGCTGCCGGTTTGGACCGGTTTGGGTGAACTGGTAGTTCCGACCAACGGCTGGGCCCGCCCACCTGCCCTGGCGCTATCCCGTCCTATATAATCGCCGTTTTTTCGATGCTGCGCGCATGCTCACATTTTTGGTTCTGGGCAAACCAATTGTTACAGTATGTGACGCCCACCTCTCCCTGTGACCCTGAAAGGAACTAATTTGCTATAGTTCCAATGGTTGCGTTTACTGACTTAGTTTTTCCAGATGGATACTAATGATATGAAGGAGGAGTTCTCCCTTCAAAAATGTATAGTCTACTCCTAGTGGAATTATGAATTAAACCCCTAGCATCTCCATTTAATCAGGTGTCAAATAATACAAGTAATGCAAAAAATAATAATAATGAAGCGCTACATAACAAAATTGTTAGATAGTGGGTAGAGATGACAGGAGACAGACTTCCAAAAGCAGCTCTTTATTTCAGCTCTTGTATCAGCAACCAGCAAAGAGCAGTCTGACAGCTTGCCCTTTTATAGGGAGCTGTCAGACAGACCAGCCAATAGCGTTTGAGCTTTTTCCCGCTCAAACGCTGGACCTGGTTGGAACCATGCAACATAGTTTAAACAGTTAGAACATAACACCCCTCCCCTCCTGGATGGAGCTGTCCAGCATACGTAATCACGCAGGTAGGCGGGGCGTTTTGAAGCCCTACTAGACCTGCGCAATTCAGTTGGGGGGGAGGCAGCGGCCTGTGCGGACAGGTCTGCTGCCGCTCCGGGGCTCGAGCATGGAAGCTCCTGGAAGGTACTGGGTGTGGCCTCCACGGCCGA
>QLTV01003409.1:229973-246637 GCA_003457575.1 Thermophis baileyi
ATCGGCGATCGGTGCGGCAGACGCTGTCATCGTCGCTGCTCTCTGGGTCGTCCAGGTCGCGGAACTCGCAATGGCCGGATGCCTTATGGAGGGCGGCGATATACTGATTTATTGATTCGCCCTCTTGCTGCATTCGCTGCCGAAATTCGTATCGCCGGACGACCTTGGACGGGGTGGGCGCGTAGTGCGTCTTCAGCGTGGCTTGAAGCACTTGCCACGGAACGGTCTGGACCGGTGTTGGGTCTGACAAAGACTCCGCGGTGTCAAACACCTCGGGGCCACAGTGACTGAGAAAAACAGCTCTTTTACGGTTGTCGGTCAGACCCAGCATGTCGTTTGCCTCAAGGAAGCACTCGAAGCGCCGCATATAGGAGTCCCACTTCTCCCGGGTCGGGTCGAAAGGCGCCGGAGGGTGGAAGGTGGACATCGCGGCAGAGAGTAGGCAGAAAGGTAGCTGCCTGGCTGGTTGGAATCGCTGAAGAAGCAGTCACGGTTCTTCTGCAGTCCCATCCTCGTCGCCACTGTTAGATAGTGGGTAGAGATGACAGGAGACAGACTTCCAAAAGCAGCTCTTTATTTCAGCTCTTGTATCAGCAACCAGCAAAGAGCAGTCTGACAGCTTGCCCTTTTATAGGGAGCTGTCAGACAGACCAGCCAATAGCGTTTGAGCTTTTTCCCGCTCAAACGCTGGACCTGGTTGGAACCATGCAACATAGTTTAAACAGTTAGAACATAACAAAAATACCTTGCCTGAAAACCTAAAATGATATTGCCAACAGAAATAGAGAAAACTCAGTTTAGTATTGACTAAAAAAAACCTAGCAGGCACTTCTTCAAAGCAGGTTTGTGCTTTATTTTGGTATCCAAATTTAAATAGGTGATCTAACCAGAGGCTTCAAAGAAGCATCAGTAGGATTCAGAAATGCTCATGGGTTTTGGTATAAGAAGTCTTCCTGCTGCGTCATTTTATTCCTCCTACCCTTGCTATAAATGTGAGCTATTTTTTTTTACAAAGATGCATTTAGAAGTCCTGTGAATTTGCCAACTCTGGTGAAAGAGGAAGTAAAATAAGACTGAACACTGACTGTTTCCTTCTCTGTGCATGGAAATATTCTGGTTTAAAGAAGAGCTTAGTGTGCTAGGGAAAAGATCTCACTTAGGAATCATACTGCAACTAAAAAGAGTCTCTTGGTAATTTATCTTTAAGCCTATCCTAAGCAAAATTCTGAAAACATCTAAGCTTTTATAACAGTGCAGATGCCATATGCTTCACTATAGTGAGGTGTCAAAAACTATAATGGGGTAAGATCATTTGGTCCGTATAAAACAACAGTTGGACATCAGTCATCACTCCCATATTGAATAATATATGTTCAGAAGTACTGCTGTGAAGGTCATGCTATATCTCATGGAGAACATGCTTACACTATAATGTGGATATGCAACAACAGCAATTAGGAGAGCCTACACTACAGTTTGTATAGTGGTTAAGATGCTGGCCTAGAAACCATGAAGTCTAGGCCTCCCTTAGGCATAGAAGCCACTTGGTGACTTTGGGCCAATCACTCTCTCTTTCAGCCCAACCCATTTTAAAGAGTTGTTCTTGTGGGGAAAATAGGAGGTGGCAGTTGAGTTGACCAATATAGATGCATAATGTAAATGTGTATAAAAGGCAGGATGAAAGTCTAGTAATAATAAAACCTAGTTAGCTTTTGCAAGAAGATTGCCCAGTTTGACTATAAACAGTGAGATGATAACAGTGAGATGGTTAAAATGCAGTATTACAGGTTAACTCTGCCTACAACCCAGGGGTGGGTTCTAACTTACCTCGCTGCCGGTTCGCTTCCTCCCGCGCCACGTGGCCATGCCTCGTGGGCGGGCGCACGCTCGCTTCGCGTGCGCACGCGCATGCGCAGTTGAAAAAAATTAAAAAATTAAAAAACGCCAAAAACAAGATGATGACGCATGTGCAGTGCCAGAAACTCGAAATTTGAATTTTGAAAAATTCAAAAACTTGAATTTTTTTAAAAAAAATTCAAAAAAAATAATCAAAAAAATTCAAAATAAAGATGGTGGCGCCCACGGACTGGCACCAACCGAACTGGATCAGTGATGTCATCGTGATGTCACCAGCAGGTCGCTACCGGTTCGGGAGAACTGGTCCGAACCGGGAGGAACCCACCTCTGCTACAACCTGAAGTTCGATCTTGACGGGGCTCAAAGTTGACTCAGCCTTCCATCCTTCCAAGGTCAGTAAAATGAGGACCCAGATTATTGGGAGCAATATGCTGACATTGTAAACTGCCCAGAGAGTGATGTTGCTATGGGGTGGTATATAAGTCTAAGTGCTATAGTGCTAGTGCTATAAATAATAAAGTAGCAACAATGGTGCATTGGAAGATCTGCAAAAAAACATTAGACTGCAAGCAAGAACTGGTGGAATCACAAAATAGACAAAGAAAGAATAGAAAATGAAGACGCTAAAGTGCTCTAGGACTTTGGAATTCAAACAGACAAGCATCTGCCAGACAACAACCCAGACTTAACAATCTATATATATACTGTAAAAGCGAAAACCACTCACGCCGTAATCACAAAATCTCCAGAACCGTAAAACCTACAAACTTGAAATTTGCCATGTATGTTCCTCTTGGCTTCTAGGTGCTCACTAAGAAAGGATTTTTCAAAATGACCATCAGAGGGGGTTGTGTGCGCATGCGCGGGAAGTGGGGGTGATTAGGATGAAAAAAAAACCAGGCAGCACCGGGTCATCAGCTAGTTGTCAATAAGAAAAAAAAAAAAGTCTGGATAGTAGACATTGCAATATCTGGAGACAGTGCAACAGTGGGCAAAGAACTGGAGAAAATCAAAATACAAAGACCCAATAGAACAACTGTTGCAAAAGAAAGCAAAGATAGTACTAATAGTAATAGGTGCCTTGGGTCCAATCCTAAAACTGAAGCACCACTCAAACACCATTGAAAGTGACAAAATCCCCTTCAGTCAATCGCAAAAGGCAGCTTACATCATGCGACAGTACCTTTAATATTATTAAACAACATCAACTGCCTATTCCAGGTCCTTGGGGAGGACCCAATAGATGGATAAAAATGCTAAAGCCAGTTGTTTAGATAGCAACTGGCTGACTATGCAACTAACAACAACAATAATTAAAGCTATTTCAGCAGTACTTTTAAGCCAACTTCGTTTCAAACAGTAGTTAATTGTCCTAAACCTAAACACAATGTCCTACTAGGATAAGTCCGTTTTGAACTTTTTAAAAAAACCTTGTTATCAATTACCCATTGGGATGAGCAACGTTTATGAAAATATGGAAGTATGAGCATGGAAGTATGCACACTCACAGTTCCCAAACCATTCCCAAGCTTAAGAGCTTGCTAATAGAGTCCAGAGAGGTAAACAGAGGTATAGTCTGTGGGGCAGATGTTGTACCAATGTCACCAGCTAGTCAGAGTCTAGATCAGGAATCTGCAGCAAAGTAAACCTTAGGTCCTCTGTAACAAGCTAGATCCTGATATCATGCAAGTGCAGAAAACTCACAGAAGACAGCAGGAAAATTCTGTGTGATGCTAACATCACCCTTTGCCCATGTTTGTATTCTTTATTTCAAATCACTCAGTTCTCTAATTCAATTAAAACATTCTGCAATATTGCTCTTGATTTACAGCTCCCACTCTTTTGCATAAGGTTTTGGTGTTGACCACCTCTTCTTCCTAGATCATAGGAAATGCTAGTTTGATCCTTCTGCTTATTGTGTATATCATACCCTTCCTTGCTGTCTCACAGCTGAAGCCTCAAAGCCATTTGCAAAGATGTATCAAATCCAAGGCCACAAGAAGCGCCTGTCACTAGATAAAAACAGAGAAAAGAGATGGCATTCAAGGAATTGAAGGCAGATTTCCTTACAGAGAAATTGGATACTAATGTATATGGACACCAAATAGAGCAACTGGTGTAGCGTTTTAAAATAAGGGCAAGACACGTGGAGGGAGAGAGATAGGAGTGTGCTTATCTCATACAACTATTTCTGACAAAATGGTGATAGAATGTGATAGAATTCCTGGGGTATTTTGATCTGAACCATAAAAAACAATGGGCTAGCAAATGTTTATATGATTTAGGCCCATTCCTTTTCGATTACAATATGCTGTCTGTGGCCGTAAATAGGAGCAAGAGATTTACACCAAACAGCAAGAAGAAAACATGCTGAAAGCCGCAAATGATCTATGGCCCAGTTGATTCCAAATGCATTTGGAGTGTTCAGGACAGAAAAATCAATACTTAAGATATTTCCCTTCTTGCCTTCTAAAATCTATGGATGGGGCTTATACTTAGATAGTGGAGCGAGACTTCGGTTGGTTGGTTTTCATCATGGCTGCTCTCTGCCTTTAAAAAACTCTGGATAGCTTGACTGACTGGTTCTCACCATCCTAGAAAACATATTGAAAGGTACTTGTTTAGGAAGACCTTTAGCAGTCCAGGTTGAAATGGCTTTTTAGTCACTTTGGTCTAGTAGTTAAGGCACCTGGCTAGAAACCAGAAGATTGTAAATTCTAGTCCTGCCTTAGGCATGAAAGCTGGCTGGGTGACTTAGGCCCAGTCACTCTCTCACAGGGTTGTTGTTGTGGGGAGGAAGGAATATTAGGTACATTCTGTGCCTTGAGTTATTTATAATGTAATAAAGGCATTATAGAGGATATAAAGGGATATAAGTAGCTAACTGATTAACTAAAATATAATTCATGTGTTAGCCCTTGCTTTTTCCTTTTTTTTTAAATGTGCTATTTCACCGTTATTTTGAGTAGAGCTAAGTCAAACATTTCTCAGAATTTTTTTCCAAGAAAAAAAAAAGATTTCCCTTTTTCTCTTCACCTGGGGGGGGACAGAGAGAGAAAGAGACACACAGAGAGGGAGGGAGGGAGAGGGAGAGGGAGGGAGGGAGGGAGGGAGAGAGAGAGAGAGAGAGGGAGAGAGAGAATGAGAATATTTTGCATCCTTTGTTGTTCATGACAGCAGCCATTTTCTTCCATACAGATTATGTCAGAACAAGAAAACAGTCAGAAGATTGGGAAACATATAAAATGGTGGCCAAGCCACCCACACATTTTCTTCAGTTGTGGCAACTGGGTTAACTATAACAGGAACAGGTTAATTATAACATCCAACCATAGTAGCTGAGGGGCCCCAAATGATGAGCCCCAAATTCAAACGTTTTTTAGAACTCTTCTCTTTCATTCATGGATAGAATGCAGATTAGATAGATGATAGATAGATAGATGATAGATAGATAGATAGATAGATAGATAGATAGATAGATAGATAGATAGATAGATAGATAGATAGATAGATAGATAAATAGATAGATAGATAGACAGATAGATAGATAGATAGATAGATAGATAGATAGATGATGGACGGGACCTGGCTGGACTGGACTGGACTGGACTAGACTAGACTAGACTAACAGAGAAATAGAACCAGCCCCCTCAATTTCTGTGGGGGAGTCTTAGAGGCTATTTGCCTGCGCTAGTAAAAAAAAAAAAGTGTGCCGAAAATACCTTTGTTATTTTAAAAAAGATAAATTGTGCGGCTAGGTCATAACATCTTAAACCTGCAATATCTCTAGCTGGTCCCTTTCTATAAATAACAATGAATGAACTGAGCATTGTCATGGTAACTCACAATGCAAAATGTGATATCTGAAAGAAGAGACTGAGGAAAAAGTCTCTCTGATCTTGCCTCCCTGGGCACTGCAGCAACTTAGCACCAGGTCAACCATCGTGTTAAGCTGCTAGTCCGGGTCTTCGTAGGCTCCAACTGTCATGCGAAAAATTCAAGACAATCTTCCTCATGAGCAGAGCAACCAGCAACGCCATTGACCTCAGGCCAGAAGGAGGGACTGCTGTGCTAAGCCAAGATGCAGTTAGTTAACCTCCAGCCTCTTCACTTGCAGTGGGCCACACATTGTTCTCAGATGAGCCTCGATGCTGTGAAAAGGAGTATCTCAATGGAAGAAAGATGCGGCGGTCACAAAATGCTGCTTTCCTCCGTGCAGTCCTGGCAGCTGTTGACAATGTTACACTTGCCTCAGCTAATTGTGGAAACAGCAACAGGCTGCCAAAAGGGGATTTTTCAAAGCAAGCTCTCTGACATCTGTGAACAAAGTGGGTGGAAGAGGAACCCCACATGTATACACACACACAATAGCTCTCTCTCCAAATAGGGGCTTTCTTGGCTGAAAAAGTGCCCTTGACAGGGAGGGTGATATATTGATGGCATTTCAGAGCCAAGAACACAAAGGATTGCCATGCGTCCCTTCCCTGATTCACTGAGTGTAGAAGGAGGAGGAGGAGAGGATAACAACAACTAATCTAACAGGGCTGCTGGGGTGAACTTGTCCATTCAGCCGTACCATTTTTTTAAAAATAGATCACTATCCTGGTTTTTTTTCCCCTCCTCAAGCAGCTATCACTTAAAAAGTGATTTACAGGTAGTCCTTGCTTAGCAACTCCAATTGGGACCAGCAACTCTGTCCCTAAGTGCTGCAATCACTAAGTGGAAAATCACATGATCGTGGTGGACTTAGGATGTCATTCGGTCATTAAGCAAGTCGCTAAGGTCGTTAAGTGAAACAGCATCTGACGGAGACTTGCCATTTTACTTCTGCATTCGCTATTAACTCTGCTTGTTGCAAACCTGTTGGAAAGCACACAAATGGCAATCGTGTGACCGTGGGATGCTGCGATGGTCGTAAATTCAAGGATCAGTCTAGTGTAGTGCTGGCGAACCTTTTCATCCCCACCGACGACCCGGTTCCGGAACCCTGGACAGGGAGAGAGTTGGGCGGGGAATGCCGCTTACCTCCGCTGGAAAGCCGGAGCCCCTTCCCGGCCTCGGAGGTAAGGGGCGTCGGCGTTCCCGGGGCTCAGGTTGGGGGGCCAGCAGGCGGGAGAGCTTTGCCCCAACTCTGGCCGGGATGAAGTGCCCCCCCATCCCACCACCGAGAACAAGCACCGATGAAGCGCCCCCCCTTCCCGGCCGCTTCCCGGCCGGCGCGCCTCTTACTCTTCAGCGGTGTCTCCATGCGTGAGGAGCTGCATTCTCCTCCGGCCCTTCTGGGGCAGGTCCCCGACGGCGGCTCCTCTTCCTGACCTTCCGGTTTCCAGTACGTGCATGTGCACTGGCCAGCTGGTCTTCGCGCATGCATGCGTGCCAGAAACTGGAATACCAGGTGGCCAGCACACATGCGTGCGCCGGAAACCAGAAGATCATCTTCCCAGCGTGTGCATGCGCACCGGGCGGCTGCTCTTTCGGTTTCTGGTGCTCCAGCGCATGTGAAGACCAGCTGGTCGGCACGCCGGAACCCGGAAGAGCAACGGGCGATGGTTCGCATGCCTGGAGAGATGGCTCTGCGTGCCACTTCCGGCACATGTGCCATAGGTTCGCCATCACGGGTCTAGTGGTTAAGGCAACAGATTAGAAACTGGGAGATTGTGAGTTCTAGTCCTGCCTTAAGCAAGAAAGCAGACTGGGTGATTTTGGGCTGGTCACTCTCTCTCAACCCAACTCACCTCACAGGGTTTTGTTGTGGAGAAAATGCAGGTAGTCCTTGACTTACAACAGTTCACTTAGTGACCGTTTGAAATTACAATGGCATTGAAAGTGACTTATGAACATTTTTCACACTTACGATCACTGCATCATCCCCATGGTCATGTGATCAAAATTCAGACACTTAGCAACTGACTCATATTTATGATTGTTGCAGTGTCCTGGGGTCATGTGATCACCTTGTGCGATCTTCTGACAAGCAAAGTCAATGGGGAAGCCAGATTCACTTAACCGTGTTACTAACTTAACAACTGCAGTGATTCACTTAACAACTGCGGCAAGAAAGTTATCACAGTTAAAATGGGGCAAAAATCTCTTAACTGTCTTGCTTAGCAACAAAAACTTTGTACACAATTGTGGTTGTAAGTCGAAGACTACTTGTAACAGATCATTATTTTTTGTTTTCAGTCTTTGTATATTTGTAATGGGTAAACAACTTTTCTTCCAGCTGGTTGCTCAGCCAACAGTCCTGAATCCTGTAACCCACTTGTCATCAGATGTCCAGGAACTAAAACAACCTAGCATGGTCCTTGCTGACCCAGGCAACAACTGAGCCAATATGGGTTTCTACAGTATATAGTTTTTCTTCACCATATTGTTTATGGGAGAGGCACTATTTGTCTGGCTCCTCTGATGAGACCTGTCCAGTATGATTCAATCTCATCTTCTTCAGAGCATGCAAGCCCCACAACCACCTCAAGGGAGTGCCTCACTGGGGGGGGGGATTATTATTATTAAGAAGTTCTTTTTTTATTATTCAAATTTCTGTGCAGATGAAGCTCTAAAGCATACCAAGAGGGAGGAAAAATGAAATGCTACTTCCCTTTTAGCTTTAGCTAGAAGTAGTCTACATCAGCGGTCCCAAACCTTTCTGGCACCAGGGATCAGTTTCGTGGAAGACAATTCTTCCATGGACTGGGGGGGGGGATTCATGTGCAACCTAGATCCTGGGCACACGCAGATGAAGCTTCACTTACTCACCTGCTGCTTGCACGGCCCGGTTCCTAACCGCAATAGCACTTAGACTTATATACCGGTTCACAGTGCTTTACAGCCCTCTCTAAGCGGTTTACAGAGTCACCATATTGCCCCCAACAATCTGGGTCTTCATTTTACTGACCTTGGAAGGATGGAAGGATGGAAGGCTGAGTCGACCATGAGCCAGTCAGGATCGAAGGAATCAAACTCCTGGCAGTGAGCAGAGTTAGCCTGCAATACTACATTCTAACCTCTGTGCTACCACATCTCTTACAGACCATGGATCGGTACCGGTCCACGGCTTGGGGTTGGGGACCCCTGGTCTACATATCCTGGAGGAGGAGGAGGAAAAGAAAGTTTAAATGCTCTATGACATGACTTCAAATCTTCACAAGAACCGAAGTAACCCACAATTTCCCTTTTGCACAAAACTGCCATAGGAAGGAGCCAGAACCTGTGATGGGAAGTGCCTAGTGATGCTGTTGATTGATCAGGAGAAGATTAATTTCTTTTCCCGTTGAAACCTGAAAACAAATCTGGCAATGCCTTGAGTTATTTCATCTGAAGGTCACATTGGGCCACATGACAGAGAGTATGTTTCAGAAATAAAATGAGGTAATTACACCAGCATAGCAAAAGTATGCTTCTAATCTAAACTAGCTGACAATGTTGTGTAATGTGTAAAAACCAAGTGCCAAATGCATAGCTCATGCTCCATTCTCTTGGATACCCTGACAGTCTGCTTTAATTAAAGACTTATCTGTGAAAACACTTGCTTGGAACACTTTTTCACCTTCAAGGCATTTTCATTCCTAGTCTGTTAATATACTACATACTGGTTTCTTAGAAAAGCAACTTTTTTTAAAGCTGCTTTTTCCAGAGAGTCTTCAAAGATGATTGGGCAGCTTTAAACCTGACAAATATAAATTTATACCAGTGTATCACAGGAAAAGCAGAGGTGTTACTCTACAGTGGAAAACTGATTTCATAGCCTATTTTTTTCTTTGTTATGTCATCTTAGATGGTGTAAATTCTACCATGCGGACCACACAATTTGCATGAAGCTTACAATTGCTGTTTCTCAAGGGATGTGTACATATCACAATGAAGATATGTTCACACGGTAGGCAAATCTGTTCGGATAGTTGGGAGAACTTAGCTTTATTTAAACATAAAACTTGGATAAGTACATTAACAAAGGAAAGGCGGCATAGCTATGCATGCTGGCCAATTTCAAACAATATTTATTTTAGTTTATTTATACAATGTAGAGGCTTCCTGAAGACTCTGGGCAAATTAAATTACGATTTAAAAAGTAGGAAGAGTATAACAAACCTTTTGATTATTGCATGTTGACAAGATAATTGATAGGGATTGTAGACATATAAAGAAAAGCCTATGGAATGGATAGCAAGTTAAAGGGAGTTGGGTAGATTCCATTACCAAGGTTAGGGAAATAAGCTATTACCTTGTGTTAATAATCTGATTTCCACCATCACCATTTTGTTTAACTCAGCATAATAATATAAAAGGTGCTAAACCCTGGCTTTTCTTTTTCTCTTCTCTGTTTAAAGAAGGGTAAAGACCATTGAAGTATGAATCCTGTTCTTTAAAATCCTGAGTGTGCAGAATGCCTTGGTATAGGTGAATATATATATATAGAAAATATATATATTTTCTAATGGCCCAAAGAAATAGATGGAAATGGCAACTGATAGATTAGGTGATCCATGAGTTCAGCCACAGTCTCTTTGGTTTCAGTGCTTATGATTCTAGCAGTGTCTCTCACTAGATCAGATATTCTGATATATTTTGGGTTGCCTTAGTAACTCAATATATACATTATGGATGCCTATTTTAGAAGGATATATGTATAAAGTCTGACATGAAGATGTTCCAGCCCTCTGCACCTCTGTGTTTATCATTATGTTATCTGGAAAAAAGAAGTCTTCTAAATTCTAGAAATAAATACATTTGGAGTTAGGATGGGGGGTGTGTGTGGAGTTTCTCCCAACATAACATTTCTTCTGAACCAAATTTCAGCCAACTGAGTTAGAAAGCTAAGGAACTGGGCTATCCAGTTTGATATATCTTAAAATGGCACTTAGCTCACACTTGACTTAAAACATTGCCATGGACATTAGAAACAAAATCCTGCCTTCAACCACTTCCAGCTTTGTTTGACCCTACTATTTTTCACTGAAATTAGACTAAGCCCATAAATAGGGGCATGACATATTATTTAACTATCACCCACTAGAAACATATAAGGACGGGAAGCTAGGAAATAGCTTTGCTGATATACCTATCAACCTGTTATCTCATAGAAGTGGCTAGGAATGGGGTCAGGCATTAAGAAAAGATAAAATCTTAATGAGAAGTCACTGACAATTCAGGATAGCCAGAGCACGGCTGGTGCCAGACTTACTTCAACCAATCTCTACATAATGTGGACTCCACACTATAAAACTAGATAGAAAATAAAGATTAAAACATGACTAATCTATATTTTCAGAGTATTTCTGTTACTTTTATAGAGTATTGTTTCACGGAGGATTATTTTCTATTAGGTATAAACGAGAGTAACAGAGCAAGGCATAAGTGAATCAAAGAAAGAATTTCAGCTTTTCAGGAGAGAGAATGATTTCCTTAAATCTGTCTTATTCATAGCCAAAGGGGGCTATGCAACTGTAGGGAAAAATTATTGACCTTTGGAAAAAGTTCAAGTTACTTTGGAACATAGTAACCACTGATATTTGCTATCTGAGATGTGGAAGTTTGTATAGATAAAGACTGAGCAAATGCAGATAACAATTATTTCAGCCTTAAATAGAAGAAATACCACACAACGTGTGAAATGATTGCAAAAGCACAAGCAGAGCTGAGGAAGGCAGACTGCTAGTATAGACCCAAGTTTTGCTAACTTTATATAAAAAAAATGCTGTCAATCTGTGGTATAATGAAACCAGCTAAAGTAATATGCCATTTTCCAAAACAGCCTTTACTAACCTTTAATGTGCCCTCAGTACATAGCTAGCATGCTCGCTGTTAGCTGGGATTATGGGAGCTGGAATCCAACATATCTGGAGACCATCAAATTGGGGAAGGCAGCCTTACAATAAATGCACATCCCAACTATTTCCATAAAGGTCCTGGATAAACGGTGTTTGAGAAATAACAGAAGAACAAAAGAAGGGAAGATGTTTCTCCAAAAGAAAGAATAACATAAATCTATATTGTCTATGGAGATTCTCAGTCATCCAGGTCATGGTTGTCCCAAAGCTGCTTTTTCAAAAAGCAACTGGACTTTCTTCATTTTTCTTTATAGACGTTTTGCTTCTCATCCAAAAAGCTTCTTCAGTTCTGACTGAATGGTGGAGAATGGAAGGATTTATATTCCTTGCAGCCAGGGGTGAAATGCTACCGGTTCGGGCCAGTTCACCCGAACCGGTAGTAACAAATGCTTCCGGTTCACAGAACCGGTAGTAAAAAATGCTTTTAAAAAGTAAAAAAAAGGTTCCAGCGATTGACACATCTGATTGTCACAGCTGATGACCCCCCCCTTTTTTTTTTTTACTTTTTAAAGCATTTTTTACTACCTATTCGACCAGAACGGTGACTCTGTGAGATTCCTGCTTCTTGCAGGGGCCATTTTGTGTGAAGTCCAGCTGCTTCTGCATTGTGTGTGAGTCACTTGTGTAGGAGTCAGTTGTGTAGCTTTTGTGTTATTTTTGTGTAAAGTGTGATAGTTGTTTTTTGAGCTCTCTGTGACTCTGTGAGGTTCCTGCTTGTTGCAGGGGCCATTTTGTGTGAAATCCAGCTGCTTCTGCATTGTGTGTGTCAGTTGTGTAGGAGTCAGTTGTGTAGCTTTTGTGTTATTTTTGTGTAAAGTGTGATAGTTGGTTGTTGACACCACGCCCACCCGGTCACATGATTGCCAAGCCACGCCCACCCAGTCACATGACCAACAAGCCACACCCATCCAGTCACATGACCACCAAGCCACGCCCACCAAGCCATGCCCACAGAACTGGTAGGGAAAATTTTTAGATTTCACCACTGCTTGCAGCCATCTGGTTGTTAGCACTCTTTCTGGGAGCTGTTGAGGTCATTTGGAGGTTTATCTGTACCCTCAGGGTCACTTGAATAGTGCAAATGGGTGTGGAACCTTTTTGGAACACAGAGGTTGCATGCACTATTCAGGTGAGCCTGAGGGTATAGATAAACCTCCAAATGGCCCCAACGATTCTCAGAAAGAGTGTTACCGACCAGATGTCTGCAAGGAGTATAAATCCTTCCATTTTCCACCATTCAGTCAGAACTGAAAAAGCTTCTTGGATGAGAAGTGAAACATCTTCAAGGAAAAACAAAAAACAGTCCAGTTGCCTTTTGAAAAAGCACCTTTGGGATACATCTATATTTGGAGATACTACTCCAAATTTCTTCCATTTCTTTCTCTTTCTCTTTTCCTGACAAGAAAAGAAACATATTGCTTCCACAGTTCACAAAAACTAAGGGTTCATTAGAACTGCAGAAAAAGTTTTTCCATAACCAGTATTGCAATAAATATTCTATTCCCCCCCCCCCAAAAAAAAAGGAATATTGAAAGGGTTAACAAAGGCTGGGCCAGGCGGAAGGAATGAAGCCTACATAAGGTACATTTGCAAATAATGCAAGATTTTGTACAGGTTTTTTTTGCTTTTGTTTTTGGAAGCATAATTGCTACATGGGAGAAAGCCAGTGAAACAAATAGACTGGTGATCTCATCAAAGTAATAATGGTTCATCACCCATGTGGGCTGCCTGATGTTCCAGTGAGAGGAACAGCACGTTTATTTTCTGTAAATCTATTTGGATCAATTTAGAAAGCAGTGAACATTTGACGCGTTGTAACGGGAAAGGGGAAAAGAATGAATTTTTGTCAAGGGGGAAAAATAGTTTTGCAGCAATAGGGGGATAGTGAATGGAAATGCATATTTTTGAATGAATATTTTGACAAACACTTGATGATGTTTTAATAAAAGAAACATAGGAAACTCAGAAAACACCAATGCTTTCCAACCTATGTTATTGCCAATAATGAGGAACAAAACAGAAAGATAAAGAATGTGAAGAAATTACTAAAACTATAGTTAGCAATAGGAAAACTCAGCATTCTCTGAAAAATGCTTTTTTAAAATTACCGGTATATATTCTTTTAAGTTTTCTGATTCACACACTAAATGTTTTGTCTGATCAGGAAGTGTTCTTCAAATTAACATTGAGTTTCGCTATATTCAGTCACAATCTGATTTTAACTGGAGAGCTGATTTTAGGCTGGTTTCATATCTTGCACTAAGGTTTCGTTTATTTAACCATGGTTTAATAAATAAACCAGAATTGACTTGGTTCATACAACAACTGAGGCATAAAACATTGTTTCTGATCACAGGATCGGGGTCACACAAGTTAAGCAAAAAAATCACATTACGGTTTAACATATTATAATGTGTGCATCCAGCTATCCATATTTCAGGGGTAGGTTCGTCCCGGTTCAGACCAGTTCTCCCGAACCGGTAGTGGCCTGCTGGTGATGTCATGATGACATCACCGAACCGGATCGGTCGGTGCCGGTCCATGGGGGCCACCATCTTTTTTTTGAAATTTTTTTGAATTTTTATTTATTTATTTTTTTTTGAATTTTTTTATTTTTATTTTTCCTTCTGAGCATGCACAGAAGCCGACTTCCGGCACTGTGCATGTGGTGGCCATCTTTTTTTCAGCTTTTTTTCAGCTTTTTAAAAAAAAATTGGATTTTTTGTTACTGCGCATGCGCACGTGCGCGAAGCACATGCGCGCCCATGAGGCGCGCCCACACGGTGCGGGAGGGAGCAAATCGGCAGCGAGGTAAGTTGGAACCCACCCCTGCCATATTTCCTTAGCCCCTTTTATTACATAGGTCCAATGATTTACCCTCAAGAAAGTGGTTTATTTCTTTATTTAAAACATTTGTATGACTTCCAATCTTAAAATCAAACTCTGAGCAGATCACAACAAAAGAATAACACACACGCACACACACACACACACACACTAAAAACAGAAAGCAAGAACAGAAAATCCTGGTTCCACAATCACTTCTCTCCCCCATCTTGCCAACTTCACCCTATCCCAATTTTTGGGGAAGGGAAGTCAGCTCTTAAGTAACTTCTGGAAAGTTAATGGGATGGGGGGGGGGGCTGTTGGATCTTCAGGGGAAAGATGTTCCAGAGGACAGGTGTTGCAACAGAAAAGGTACGCTCCTGAAGACTTGCAAGATGCCAATGTTTAAGGCATGGGTCCTCAAACTACAGCCCGCGGGCCGCATGTGGCCCGCTGAAGCCATTAATCCGGCCCGCGCAGGACCACGAGGCTGCCCTGCCCACATCGCCCCACCCACCCTTCAGCCGAGCGCAGGACTTACCTTTGTGAGCCCCGCGGGCTGGAACTGAAAGGTAAGGACAATAATTTTGGCCTGCAGAGACTTTCTGGAGGCAGGGGAGGTGAAAATCGGGGTGCACAGATGCCCCAGGAGGCCAAAAAACGGGCAAAAATGGCTTGTTTTTGGCCAAAAAATGGGCCGTTTTTGGCCTGCAGGATGCTGCTGGAGGCGGGGGAGGGGAAAAACGGGGCGCACAGATGCCCCAGGAGGGCAAAAAAAAAGGTTCTGAAGTGGACCACTAGACTCCTAAACAACTGAAAAAATGATCTAGTAAAAAGAAAAGTCAACCAAAAGAGCAACATGCAAACAAAAGCAAATAAAACACCCCCAGGAGCAAAACAAATTAAAGTTTAATTTGTGTGCATTGTTTAATGGACTGTTAAATTGGCCACTCCCACCTAGTCACATGACCTAGCCACGCCCGCCCAGCCGGTCCGGCCTCCCAACAGTCTGAGGGACCGTGAATTGGCCTCCTGTTTAAAAAGTTTGAAGACCCCTGGTTTAAGGGAACGGAACTGTGGGTGTGCCTACTGCTGGGACGGGTAGATATTCTCAGGGAGAGTTGACATTATCTAAACAGTAATCCATTTTACATATTTTGAAATCATCAGCAAAGCTTGCAGGCAGGTGCCCATACTCTCAGGACCAAAGTGTGACACATTTTAGCTAGGAGCGATCTGACAAATGCTCACGGCCACAGCAGTGGAGGAGGAAATTTAGTCTTTTCCTTTCTTAACAGGGATCCTGACAAAATTTCACTTCTGAAAATGTTGGTTGCTTTGAGAGGAACCTTCCCTTGGTCTGCAGAACCTCTTGAGGCAAATGCCAGCTTCCTAATAGGGAAGATTGTCTGGACCACAATCTTCCTGTGTGGCTCTTCATTGCAAGCCTCCTCCATTTTATGCCATCTCTAACATGCTGAATGCTCTACCTACCCCTCCCTCGCCAGACAAGACAAAGGGAATGTACCAGCACTGCAAAGCCTTCCTGCTGGGTACCATTCAATGGCCTTAAACCCCATAGCTTTCATGATTGCTTCATCTCAAGAAGTGTGAGGGCTTCCTCCAGGAGTTTTGCTTAACCATCAAACCAGGCGGAACAATTCTCAAAGAATCCTTCTGACCCTCTTCAAGCCTTTACGGAGATAGACAGTGTGAGATTAATTAATCTGACTCTCCCTCATTGCCTTTTTGATTATATCTCTCTACAATGCAGATATAACAGTGCAGGCCTTACGATTAAGAGAAGCTATGACACGTGTTAGATAGTGGGTAGAGATGACAGGAGACAGACTTCCAAAGCAGCTCTTTATTTCAGCTCTTGTATCAGCAACCAGCAAAGAGCAGTCTGACAGCTTGCCCTTTTATAGGGAGCTGTCAGACAGACCAGCCAATAGCGTTTGAGCTTTTTCCCGCTCAAACGCTGGACCTGGTTGGAACCATGCAACATAGTTTAAACAGTTAGAACATAACACCCCTCCCCTCCTGGATGGAGCTGTCCAGCATACGTAATCACGCAGGTAGGCGGGGCGTTATGAAGCCCTACTAGACCTGCGCAATTCAGATGGCGGTGAGGCAGCGGACTGTGCGGCCAGG
>QLTV01003409.1:250308-261870 GCA_003457575.1 Thermophis baileyi
AGATGTCTGCCTGGCTGGTTGAAAGTGCTGAAGAAGCTAGTCACAGTTCTCCTGGCCCAAGCCCTCGTCGCCACTGTTAGATAGTGGGTAGAGATGACAGGAGACAGACTTCCAAAGCAGCTCTTTATTTCAGCTCTTGTATCAGCAACCAGCAAAGAGCAGTCTGACAGCTTGCCCTTTTATAGGGAGCTGTCAGACAGACCAGCCAATAGCGTTTGAGCTTTTTCCCGCTCAAACGCTGGACCTGGTTGGAACCATGCAACATAGTTTAAACAGTTAGAACATAACAACACGGCCTTAAGGAGAGGTTTATTTCCTTTTCTTGAAGGAAGCAACAATAAGGCTGGTATTTTTAATAGATAGTAAATAAATCCTGTGACTACAAGCATTTGAGAAATCAGATTGGGCTTCAGCCTGTTCTGGAAGGTGTATATCCCAGGAAGATCAGCGTTACCACATGAGAGTGTTTCATGTCCCTTTGTTCTTCCTTATTTTGCTGTAGTATCAAGGAAGGAATTGGAACAATAGTATTCCTAAAGCCAGCAGTGACTTTTTCTGAGTCACTCTGATCTGGCACAGTTATCTTGGTTACACCCTGTTGAGATTATTGCAACATGTTTATGAAACAATCTCTGATGCATCTAGAGCAGTGTCTCTCAACCTTGGTAACTTTAAGAGAGGTGGACTTCAATTCCCAGAATTCCCCACTAGCTGGCAGTTCCTGGGTTCAGAATGTCTATGGAGATTCTCAGTCATCCAGGTCATGGTTGTCCCAAAGGTGCTTTTTCAAGAGGCAACTGGACTTTCTGGTTTTTCTTTGAAGACGTTTCACTTCTCATCCAAGAAGCTTCTCAGGAACAGAGCTTGAGAAGCTTCTTGGATGAGAAGTGAAACGTCTTCAAAAAAAAAAAACCCCACCAGAAACCCCACTTGAGTTGCTTCTTGATAAAACACCTTTGGGACAAACTGGGTTAAGAACTTAAAGACAACCCCTAGTTACCAATAGGGCTGCCTATTACTAAAAATGGCAGACAGTTGTCTTTCTTCGAGCTGACAAACCACTGAAGCTGCGCAATATTGTTATAAACTGGTGAAGCTGCTGTCAGGGTTCCAAGTAATGCACCCATAAAAAGTAGAAGTCCGAGGCAGTTTTATTGGATACATCATCCAATTCAAACCTTTATTGTCAGAGTACAATGTGTGTACTATGAGATTGGCTGAGCCACCCTTCGTGCAGCCTCCCAACACAATACAACTCCCAACACAATACAACTCACAGTGAAAGACAGAAAATTCCTATCCCAGTGAATCCTGCTAACAAACACCCAATCCTATTGCACCATGTGAACTAATTGCACATTGCACCGGCTAGTCAATCGTGGAGAACCAATCTCTCAAAGCATTTCATCACTACAGACGTTAGTGTGATAGGTCTGTAGTCATTTAGGCAGTTAATTGCTGTTTTCTTCGGGACTGGGACAATAGTGGCTACTTTCAAGCATGATGGAACATTGGCCATTTGCAAGGAGATGTTAAAGATCCTTGTCAGGATCATATTGGCACGACTGGTGAAAGCCGACTCTAAAAGTTCCCACGGCTTTCACCTAATTAAAAGTAAAAGTTTCCCCTTTCCCCCAAGTCACTGGTCATGCTGTCCAATCCAGGTGCTAGCCGGTTGCTTGGTTACTTCACTCCTCCTCTGGCCAGCCACCTGTGAGAATGTCCTTGGTTCCCACAGGAAAGCTTTATTGTTTTGGCTACAAAGCCCCATCTATTTCCCCCTTCCCTCTTATGTGGCAACCCTGAAGCCTCCAAGATGGCCTCAGCCATGTTCACTTCAGGGTTGACAGCTGCATGATTTTAATATACAGCTCTTTTTCAGCAGTTCATGTCAACATAGCGCAGCTTCAATGGTTTGTCGGCTTGAGAAAGGACAGCACCATTGTTAGGTGTAGCCAGTTCGTAAGTACATACGAGCTCTGACTTACATATAAATTTGAGTTAAAGACAGAGAACGGAACTCGTTCTTAACTTAGGGACTGCTTGTAATTACAGGTAGTCCTCAACTTACGACCACAATTGAGCCCAAAATTTATGTTGTTAAGTGAAAAATTTGTTAAGTGAGTTTTGCCCCATTTTGTGACTTTCCTTGCCACATTTGTTAAGTGAGTCACTGTAGTTGTTAAATTAGTAACATGGTTGTTAAGTGAATCTGGTTTCCCCATTGACTTTGCTTGTCAGAAGGTCACAAATGGTCATCACATGACCCCAGGACACTGCAACCGTCATAAATGTGAGTCAGATATCAAGCATCTGAATGTAAATCATGTGACCAGGGGGATGCTACAACGGTCATAAGAATGGAAAATGGTCATAAGTCACTTTTTTCAATGCCGTTGTAACTTTGAACGGTCACCTAAACAAACCTAAGTCGAGGACTATCTGTATAACTAAAGTGGGAAAAGAAGAAGGAAGACTTAGTCCAAGAGATGCGAAACGTTCTGGGACACTATAACTGTTTTGCTGATGCTTTTGGTTCTTGCTGTTTCTAACTGCTTGAGCTGGGAACCCTCTATCATCTTCAGGAAATTAACCTGGCAAGCAGGTGCCTTCTTCCTCACCTGTGGGTTTCTTGCAGCTTTCAAGAATCTGGCCCTGGCCTCTCTTACTATGCAATGGAAAAGTGCTGAAAATGCTCCTCTCCTGAGGAGTGCCGCTCAGCGTTACTTTCCTGGTCACATCCACTGAATGTCTCTTTTTCTCCTTAAACAGGGTGATGGTGGTGAAATCTGGGGAGTGTTATTCCCTGAAAGTATCAAGTTGCTCTTGGTGGTGACAGACAGATCACCTGCAGTAGCAAATCTGCTTTTCTGTCAGCTGGCATCTTCACCCCAAATATAGTAACCAGGGCAAAGGCTGAGCACTTATAGGAACATCTGTTAATGTTATGGCCTAAGTTGCTGGGAATGTAACACATGGTAGGGTTTTATTTAGTCAGAGAAAATGGCCTGTTTGAAGACACAGTGACCATATTTTTCATCCTGAGGACAAAATCATATTGTACAATCTGACAGCGCGCCTAACAGTCTTTAGGAGCAGCTGTGAAAATTTTTAAAACTGATTGCGGAAATTGAGAGTATAAAAGTAAGTGAAGTAAACCTCTTGATAGGATTAAACTCTTGGAGAGAAAGTAAACTGGAAAAGGGATTCATACTTTGAGGAAGATGAAAATGGCATTTTAAGCCTCAAGTATGCAAAATGACATCATTCCATAATACTGTAGATATGTTTCAAAAGGTAATTTAACTGGAATAATGGCTATTTTAAGCAATCTACTGTATTTTTGTTGCATCGTCTCAATGGCCACCAAATGTTGCTCAAACACTGATCTTAGGTGAGTGGAAACTGGATGCCATTCCTGATTATGGCACCTTGCATTCCTAAGTGGAACCGCTGGCACGCATCCGGTTCTCTTTCCTGTGTATTTGCATGGCATTCCAGCGTGGAATGATTTATTTATCTGATGTATGAATTTTATGGCTAGCTTTGCTTGTTTTACTTAAGGCTTGATTTCTTATTCAATACTCTGCCCTGGGAATTTATATACTTCTCCACATACATAAATACAGTCAGATATATAATACTAAAAGACGACTAGCCTACTCCCCAGCTCTCCAACCAAATTGCTGCAGCTAGCGCAAGATACGTTCTCTTCTGAGTAAGTCTGTAAGGTACTGTGAAAGGAGACACTGTTCCCATTGCTAAAGATGCAATATATGGTGTTAAGTATCCAGACTGTATAGTCTACAGTCAGGTCTTCCATTCTGGCGGGAGAATGGAGAGCCCTGATTGGCTAGTTTCACTGACAGCTCTCTATATAAGGCTGGCTGTCAGATTGGAGTGCTGCTTGTGTCTGTACATAGTACAATAAAGAGCTGTTGTATTGGAACGTGTCTGAAGCCTCTTCTGTTCCAGAACTTAACATATAGAACAGCGGTTCTCAACCTGTGGGTCGCGACCCCTTTGGGGGTCAAACAACCTTTTCACAGGGGTCGCCGCACGCGCTAGCCCGCCATCTTGGAAATGCTCCCAGTTTGGCCGTGCCTGCGGGTCGCCGGACAGCCGGTAGCCACGGAAGCGGAAGACTTCACCCACCCACCCGGATGCCGCCATTTGAGTTCTTTTACCCTCTGCGCATGCGCAGAACGCTTTGTGCATGCGCAGAGGGTAAAAGAACTCAAATGGCGGCATCCGGGCGGCATCCGGGCGGGTGGGCGGCACCTCACGCTACCTTGGCGACCGGCTCTACAGCGACCGACAGGTAAGAGGCGGGGCGGGGGTCGTGGGGGGTCGTGGCATTAAAAAGGTTGAGAACCACTGATATAGAATGAAGAACACACAAATATATTTTTAAAAAACCCAGGCTCTTGACTTCAAATGACTGGAACGTATACAATATATAGCATACGTTCCAGTCATTTGAAATCAAGAGCCTGTTTTTTTTTTAAATAGATATATATATTTGTGTGTCTTCATCTATTTTTGCTGTTGTACATGGTAAGAAAAACAAAAATGGTCACCTCCTGATTACAATAGCACCATGGCATGCCCAAGGAAACCGTTTATTTTGGGAAAGAGGCTACATCCATTTTCTGGCTGTAGTGCTATCGGAACTGCATGGGCAGAATGTTTTAAACAACAATTTATCAAGGCATTTTCCAAAACAAATTGCAGCCAGCAAAATTGTAGTCTCTTAAAACCAAAGAGTTTGGGTTTCTTTTTCCAAGCATTTCTTTCTGCTGCAAATCATCATCCGATTATAGAAAGATGGTCTGCTGTTGAGTGTAACAGCAGGAGATTGACGCCATCCAGTTCTAATTCCACAGTCAGCAAGGCCTTTCCACTAGGTGCCTATTCCCATGAACACAAGCAATCACCGCTAATCACACTTTAATCAGCAAACAACGTGAACATTTCAGATACCATCTTCATCAGCTGTAGCAGGAAAAGCATGAAGCAGCATTATGGCTGATAAATCAACACAATTCCCCTTCTGACTTAGAAGCTGAGCTTCAGTGAAAGACATTTGGCATTGATAAACTGCAGATCACATACCTGAGAAAGGGGAGGCAGAATCCTGGTAGACAAAAATAACCCTTTCACTGATTCTTAGTTGAACCATGGAATCCAGAAGGCTGAGTTGCTGGGAATTTTTGCCCAGTTTCACATCCTAGATTGTGATTTTTTTTAAAAAAATCTTCTCTTCACTGACCTGGATTCCACTTGATGGACTGCTAATAACGATACCAGACCTTTCCTGGATGAAAGAACTGGAACTCAAGCACACAGGTATCTGAGGTTTTTTATGCTGCTCTGATCTCCTAAATTCATTCTTTTCTCTGCTCAAATTTTCTTCGTTAGCCGCCTTATCCCTCTGTTAGTAGTGATGATGAGTAGCATGGAATTAAGCAAAAACAAAGACCATGGGCAGAACCAGCAACCTTGATTCAATATAGGACTAAATGAGGTGTTAGAATTTAAATCCAACTAAATTTTGTCAACATTGACTGGCAGTGGGAATCCAGGCTTTCAGATAGGATACTTCCATACCAGGAGTCTCAAAAGTGTTTTTTCAAAAGGCAACTGGATTTGTTTTGTTTTTCCTTGAAGATATTTCGCTTCTCATCCAAGGAGCTTCTTCAAGGAAAAACAAAACAAGTCCAGTTGCCTTTTGAAAAAGCACCTTTGGGAAAACCATGACCTGGATGACTGAGAATCTCCATAGTCAGCCATACCAGGAGGAACCACAGATTGAACCTAGGATCGAAATGCATATGCTCGGCCATTGAGCCATAGTCACAGCTCTAGCCCGAGACTCATTGGAGACAAAAATATGGTACACAAATCACTGAAGAGTAAAGAGACAAACCAAGAGGCAGAACGGAGGACTGAGGATCAAGCAATAAGTCAGGAAAGGAAATATGTTACACAAATATGTCTTAAATAGAAGAAGAAACTCCATTATCATATTTCCTGTGCAAGGGAATGGGTTTATCATTTTATGCAAGCATAACTAGCTTAGCATTTGAAGCTGCTAATTCGATGAAGAAGAAATAGTAGAAGGCAGCTTGGTGATCCATTTCATAGAGCAGCTCTTTACAAACTGAAAGGCTACCACCTGGCACCCCAATAATTTCTGGTTTGCATCTTTGTACAGCTCTTGAGCTCATCACCTTAGCAGGCAAACCAGGAAAAATGCCCTTTTAATTTCTTCCCCAATTATGTTTTTGGTTTCCAGAATGCGGGCTAATGTTCTGGATGTTAACTTTATCAAGGAAAACTAAATAGATCTGGTTTACATTTTAGAAAGCAGTCAGTCTCTTTACTTGGCAATGAATGAATGAATGAATGAATGAATGAATGAATGAATGAGTCAATCAATCAATCAATCAATCAATCAATCAATCAGAAGATTGCTCAGACATCTGCTTGTTGTAGTTGAGAAATACTTTTTGTTATTGCATTATGTGACCATTTTCTTTTCAGAAAACTATCTGACAATGGATTTTTTTCTGTTTCCTCATGCAAATCATTATAATTAATTAGTAGTAAATTATATTAACACCATCAATTTTTATAATTCTACAATTTCTGAGCTTTATGTAACTTAACTCTATACTTATTATTATAATTTTATTTTTATTTGTACCCTGCTTTTAACATGTAGTCTCTGTAAGTTTCCAGAGTCTGGCTGGATTTAGGTGGTCAAATACTGTAAATTTCACAAATAAGTAAATGGATTCCAAACTAAGTTACTTGATTTGGGGTTCTATGAAAATCAGTGGGACAAAATTGTTATTTCCTATTTATTTCAACATAAACTTAGTTCAACTAACTTTACCCAGCTATAGCCATGTTTAGACACAGATCTACTGAAATCAAGGAGAATAAATTAGTCACATAAAATAATCCCCATTAACTTTGATGTAGCTAGTGTAAATATGAATAATCTGGAACAAATCATTTATTGTATCCAACTCAAACAGTTTTATCCAGACTGAGTCAGAATGGACCCAGTGAGTTACACTGGATACGTATTAGTCACAACAAGCTTAATTTCCATTGTTTTCACTAGATCAACTCTAGATATGACTAATTTGGATCCAGCTTATTTATTTATTTCAAATAGCATCAGCTTTTATTTATTTTATTTTATCTTTTTTGCAGTCTTCAAGGACTTTTCCCCCTGTAGTTTTTGAACTGCTGCTTGCATTAGCAGTTATATTATATTTCCTGTTTTATTGGGATTATAGCTGAAAAAATATTTTTAAGGTCATTTGTCCTCTATAGAAGAGCTAATGGATTTTTTTCAAGCTCAGTCACTGAACAAATTGGGACGTGGTGAAAAACATTGATGTGGTACCTATATAAAAAAAAGAAGCTACAAGACACACCAAACAACTAGATAGACCTCCAGTAAAACCAAACTGGAATGTGTTTTATGGTTGAGATAATATAAATAATATTTACCACCAAGATTGTAATTTCCTCATTTACCTACAGAATTATCTTTTGTCAAAGTGATTTAGCATGGCAAAAACTTCTATTATTAACTTATCAGTAAAAAGGGCCAGATCTTGGGCTCCAAGATCATCACAAATGGGGACTACAGCCAAGAAATTAAAAGATGCTTGCTCCTGGGGAGGAAAGCTATGGCAAATCTAGACAGCATACTAAAAAGCAGAGACATCACCCTGCCAACAAAAGTGTGTATAGTCAAGGCTATGGTTTTCCCAGTTGCAATGTGTGGCTGTGAAAGTTGGACCATAAGAAAGGCTGAGCGCCAAAGAATTGAGGCCTTTGAACTTTGGTGCTGGAGAAGACTCCTGTGAGTCCCTTGGACTGCAAGGTGATCCAACTGGTCAGTCCTAGAGGAGATCAACTCTGACTGCTCTTTAGAAGGCCAGATCCTGAAATGGACTCTGGCGGATGGTAGAGGACAGGAAGGCCTGGAGGAACATTGTCCCTGGGGTCGCGATGGGTCGGACATGACTTCGCAACTAACAACAACAAAAAAAGGGCCAGAGATTTTGTCCAATGTAGAAGTCACTGTACTATTTTTATCCCTCTTTAGCAAATTCGCAAAGTTCATTGTGTTTAGGACTTTAGTCCAAAGCACTTCTATGCTGAATTTAGGGTTAGAATATGTATAGGACATCTGATGGCCTCAGTGATTTAACCTTGCAATCTTTTGGATGGTATTGAGTAGCAGGAGGATAAAACTATTTTTGTCAGCAATTATGAGGATTCATTTGTTTATATAGTATTTATTGTATTTTCATTTACAATTATTTGTAATGGTTGAATGCTACTTTGAGAGATTTGTTACTCTGAAAAGCAGAATATTCCAATAAATAAATACACACCTATTTATAATTTCATCCTCTTGCTATTATTTTTAAACTTTACTTTCTATTTTTAAAATTGTAATCTGCTTCAACTGGTTTTTCTAAACAGAAAGTCAGCATGTCGATCAAATGTACTTCATCGTCATCATCGTCATCATTCTAGCCATTGTCTATCCACCACAGGATGAAGGTCTCTTCGGTATGTTTCCAATCAATACAGTCCTGAGCTTTCTTTTGCCAATTGGGCCCACAATACTTGCTGATGTCATCCATTCATCTTGTTTTAAGTCTCTTCTGTGGATGCTTATAATCAAGTGGGATCCATTCTATGACTGCCTTGGCCCACCTGCCATCAGTTCTTCTTGCTGTGTGACCAGCCAATTTCCATTTCAATTCTTTTACTCTCTTGATGATATCGTATTCTTTCGTTTGTTCTCCAATCCATGTGTAGGTCTTTCTATCTTGTCTTGTAATGTCGAACATGTATCTTTCCATGGCTCTTTGTGCCATGCGTAGCTTTTGTATCAATTGCGAGATTAGTGTCCAAGTTTCACTGGCATATGTTAAAGCAGATAGCACACACTGATCAAAAACATTTTTCTTCTTGTTCTTGAAAATTATGCTTAGCTTGCCGAATGCCTGAATTTTGCAAATGTAGTTGTAAATAAGTAAATAATTTGGATATGTAGAAAATATTCCATCTCCATTCTATCCTTTCTCCAGAAGTCACAGGCCTGCTTCTTGCGTTAGAATAGCAGTGGGAAATCAAGCAGTCCATGGCCAACACATAATTTTATAATCCAGTGAGCATCTATGGATCACACCAGTGAAATTCAGAAGCAAAACGGTGCCTTTTCAAGTGAGTAATTCTCTGCTCTTTCCCCTCCCCAACCAATATGCAGAGTTGGGTCAAACCTCTATAAATCTTAAGGCATCTATCCTACACTTCAAAAATCCCAGCTGCAAAAGCAAAACTAAGCAATAAAACAACCAAAATATGACTCCCTGATAGAAAAGTTGTCCACTCTGCCTTAGAAGAATCTGAAGTAATAAAGCGAGCTCCACACCAATCACCCCATGCTTGAGAAACCAGCTTGTGAAGATATGTTGGTTGGACTAAGATCAGAGATTATGTTGTTTTGAGAAGAATGCCAGAAATTCTCTTCCTACCTTTGATCATGTTCTCTAAAGCTTTCATATACATGCACACACAGAGACTGCTAAGACTGCCCATGTTTTTATACTTAAGAGGGCTGTTATCAAACCTTTCTGAATCATTAGGTATAATACAAATAAAAAATGCCCTCTCTAGCTGACACTGTGCCATGTTTAGATGGTTGGGGCTACTAACTCCAAGCAATTTGAAGGAGGGCTAAAACCATGTTTCTACAGTCATTTCCATACTTCCCTTCCCATGCGGTACTAAGCCCTTCCAGTTTTGGCTTTCTCTTTTTTCTACATGTGCTACATTCAGAATTCACAATAACGTTCTCTTTTTGGCTTCAGCTTTGCTGATTAAGTGATAGCGTTTTCCTCTTGCTCGAAAAGACATGAAGTTACAAAATATGCAAATGCAATTATTGGAACAAAACTGACTAATGAGTTTTAAAGGCCAATTATTTTTGTATGCCTACTTTTCAAGCTAAAGTCATTGATCATTCTAACTTGCAATTATCCATATTACTTCTGTGCAGTTTTTAAACCTACTGGTTCTATGAGTTTTTCGCTTGTAGAAGATAAAATATAAGACAAGCAGAACCAGTCATTTTCTGACTAAAAATATTTCTTGAATGATGTGTGTGTACTTTCTGCATGATGGAATTAAAATGACAGATAAATAGGAACATTGTTTAAAGAAATTGCTTTATTGTGTCTTATTTACTACTAGATTATCATTTTGGTATGTTCAAATATCAGTGATTTTTGCATATGCATTCAATCAAAATTAGCATGAGCCCTGACTTTCATTTTTCTTTTTGAGCATACCAATAATCTTCATTAATAAATTCAAAGCTACAATATTCCACAGTTTAAAACGATTGTATACATTCAAAAATAAATTCTACTGATTTCAGTAGCACTTTTTTTCTGAGTAGTCCTCCTACACAAAACTATAAACCCTCATCAGTCTGTCCTTGGTTACAGATGTATAATTTGGATGGAATCAATTAAACAACAAAGTGTATTGACAACAATGCTACTAAAGAAGGAAAGGCAGGCACACAGACAGTGAAAGAACAGGAAATAGGGAGGGATGTGGTTAGGATCTCAACTAAGGCATTGCTGAAAAAGAGGAGGATTTATAAGGGAGCCAGGACATCTATTGGATAGAACTATCCAGATCTCTTTGGCAGAATTTAGAATGAAAGATTTTCAGTCTGCCAGGTCTTGGGAGTGAATTGCAAAACTCTGACTAGTGTTTGTAACTCACAACAAGTACACACAAAAGATTGCACAATAAATTTGATCCAACCACACAGCTGAATAAACACATTTGAAGATTTTAAACAGTATTCTGAGCCTTAGGAACACCAGCATTTTAGTAGCATTTCATACCAGGAAACCAGCTCTGGACTCGTGTGCTTGTGCACTGGCTAACTTTGTCATCTGTGTTAGTGTTTGATAGTGGGTAGAGATGACAGGAGACAGACTTCCAAGCAGTTCTTTATTTCAGCTCTTGTATCAGCAACCAGCAAAAAGCAGTCTGACAGCTTGCCCTTTTATAGGGAGCTGTCAGACAGACCAGCCAATAGCGTTTGAGCTTTTTCCCGCTCAAACGCTGGACCTGGTTGGAACCATGCAACACAGTTTAAACAGTTAGAACATAACACCCCTCCCCTCCTGGATGGAGCTGTCCAGCATACGTAATCACGCAGGTAGGCGGGGCGTTTTGGAGCACTACTAGACCTGCGCAATACAGATGGTGGTGAGGCAGCNTTTATAGGGAGCTGTCAGACAGACCAGCCAATAGCGTTTGAGCTTTTTCCCGCTCAAACGCTGGACCTGGTTGGAACCATGCAACACAGTTTAAACAGTTAGAACATAACACCCCTCCCCTCCTGGATGGAGCTGTCCAGCATACGTAATCACGCAGGTAGGCGGGGCGTTTTGGAGCACTACTAGACCTGCGCAATACAGATGGTGGTGAGGCAGC
>QLTV01003409.1:265097-282393 GCA_003457575.1 Thermophis baileyi
CAGAAGGAGGCAGGAAGATGTCTGCCTGGCTGGTTGAAAGTGCTGAAGAAGCTAGTCACAGTTCTCCTGGCCCAAGCCCTCGTCGCCACTGTTTGATAGTGGTTAGAGATGACAGGAGACAGACTTCCAAGCAGTTCTTTATTTCAGCTCTTGTATCAGCAACCAGCAAAAAGCAGTCTGACAGCTTGCCCTTTTATAGGGAGCTGTCAGACAGACCAGCCAATAGCGTTTGAGCTTTTTCCCGCTCAAACGCTGGACCTGGTTGGAACCATGCAACACAGTTTAAACAGTTAGAACATAACAGTTAGTTTGTTTAGAATAGATCATGGGTCCCAAGCTGTTTAGCTCACAACCCCTTCATGAACTTTCAGATTATTCATCAACTTCCAAACGTTTATTATATAAAAAATATAATAAATACCACTTTAGCTAATAGTATTACACATAATATTTCGGCTGCTCAAGCTATTCGAACTAATGCAAACAAGCATAGAATTGAAAAATCATCAACTGATCAAAGTGTAGATAGTGCAAAGCAGCAGAAGAAACAGTAGATCATATATTCAGCTTGTGCAAGAAGATCACACAAACTGATTATAAACAACATTACCTAATCGCCAAAATGATTCACTGAGATATCTGTAAAAATTATCATGTAACAGTAATGGAAAATTAGTGGGAACAAAAAGTACAGTTGAAAAAAATAGCAAAAAAGCAGGTTAAAATATTGTAGGATTTCCAAATACAGACTGATAAACTCTTGGCTCATAACACATCAGATATAATTGTGGTTGACAAGAAGCAAGTGTGGATAATTGATGTGGCATAGTAGAATAGAAAACAAAGAATTGGAGACTATTACGAAGTATCAAGACCTGAAAATTGAAACTGAAAGATTATAGCATGAATCAGCCATGGAAGTCTCAGTGGTTATCAGCATACAGGGTGTGAATGCCATACCAAAACATTTTGAACAAATCTCTATCTGTCAATCGCAGAAGGCCACACTGCTTCAATCTGCACATATACTATGCTGATACATTACAACATCCTAAATTCTTGGGAATAACTCGATGCTTATGAAGGCCAGCACCAGCTGCAGAACTGACAGCTATGACTTGACATTATGATGAACAGGTTATAACATTGACCTCTCGGATAGTCCCATCAACTCTTGAGGAACTTGGTTTAGACTCTGCTGCAGTTGATTTAAAAATAAAGCAAAGCTGTCTCTTTCTTAATGGTAGAATTATATATAACTGTATATAACCAGGGAGCAAACTCCACATCAGTGGTGAAATCCACATTTTTTTACTATCGGTTCTGTGGGCGTGGCTTGGTGGGCATGGTGTGGCTTGGTGGGCATGGCTTGGTGGGCATGGCAGGGGAAGGATACTGCAAAATCTCCATTCCCACCCCACTCTTGGGCCAGCCAGAAGTGGTATTTACCGGTTCTCCAAACTACTCAAAATTTCCGCTACCGGTTCTCCAGAACCTGTCAGAACCTGCTGGATTTCACCCCTGCTCCACACTCACTAGCTCTGATGATGTTACCTAATTGGGTAATGAAACCTCTGCAAGCAGGATTCCCATTAGAATCCTTACCTCATCCCATAACCTGGCTCTTCCAAGGCAACCTAAACCTAAGTCGGTTTAGAATAACCTCTGTCCAGCCTTTGTAGACACAGGTGACCATGATGACAATTATTGAGAAAAATGCCAAGTTACAGCTTACAGGAGCTATTAAGGAGGAGAATTTTGTCATTTTTCCTCTTGATCCTTACTAAAGTTTTCTGCCTTAAATGCACACATCATGCATGAAATGTTGGATAGTGGGGCTGGCAATTTATTATATTTCCTTTTTATACTGTGTGGGGAGGAAGATTATTTACAATGGTCCAGCAATCCAGGAGATGGGATGCTGAGCGAGGGCTATCATCTTCATTCTGCTTCTAGTCAGCTGGAGAGAGGAGATGGTTTGGGGTTATTTTTGTGGTTTTTCCCCCCTTGTTTCAAGGTTGGTAGAATTAAAGATGATCACCTTTGACTTTGAATTGCTTTGAAATGTTAGGGATGGAAACAGTGTTGGTGTGGAAGTGTCAGTAGCTTGGGAATAATCAGCCAAAATACCGGAGCCTTCTGCAGAAAATAATGATTCAAAGAATTCACGAAGAGGAACAGGACTGCCAATCTGTTCTGATCCCAACCTCAAATCTTCATCGGCTGTATGGAAGATTGGAGAAAACCTATATTCACATTCAGCTGAAAGGCATAGGCTCATCTGCATGATCTTAGGTGTGGAGATACAAGTGCATTTACCAATATGCTCTCCTTTGGGTCTTTCACCCAGCACATGAAGATCTGGAAATAGGAGAAACAGTGATGCTGGGGAAGGAGTTAAAACCTTTTTGTTCTCTCCCCAAGTATTCTTTCTCTGGAGTTAATATGGCACTTATCTCTTTCTGAATCGTCTGAAATATGATTATGGGATTTCATATTGGATTCCTTGTAGGTTTTAGTGATTTACTTTCTCTCCCCCCCCATTCCTATTAGGCCTTTGAGTTGGGAGGGAGGCAAAATCACTTTCCCCTTCCACTTACCTATATGAGCACCCCTTAATTTGCAAACTTCGTCTGGAATCTCCTAGAAAGTAATGCTTCTTAAGCCCATTTTGGAATGGTTCTGTTTACCACCATTTGTTTCCAGCACTGCAGAGGGAGAGTCGTTGTGTAATTTGTGCTAATAATGAGGTAATCTGAAATACTGGATTTATCTTTTATCTTTCCCTGCAAATGGCCACACATCACATTTTACTAGCTTCTAGAACTCTGCATTTGGAAGTCTTAATGCTGATGGAAGAGATCTGGATCTCTGCCTCAAAATTCTACCTTCCTGAAACTGCTACATCATCCCTAACAATCAACCCAATGATTGCAATTCTGGCTTCTTCCTTTTCCCTCCTAATGCCCTCCCTCTTTTCTCCTCACTTTGCAATGCAATATCAAGAAGGAAGAAAGTCGAATTCCCACCTCCAATTCGTTGCTCGCTTTCTGCCACAATCTGTTAATAGCAGCTTTTCTACAAAAAGATAATGCTGTTACAAACCCAACTGTCCTTTTTTGTTGTTGTTGTTGCAAAACAAAAGAAAACAAAACAAAAATCACCCCTAGCTGAGCTATCAGCATGACATAGAAACTGAAAGAATTAAAAAAAAAAAACACCAATGACACAAACTGAAAATGCTTTTTTAAAACAAACAAACAAAAAAAAAACCACCCTGCTTTTGATTCCTTTTGATCTCTCCTCTGAGTCTGCTTTTGTTCTTACACTACAAGCTGCAATATTGGATGATGAATTTAGCAGATTACAGGTGTTGATTTAGAGAGGTTTCAGCTAATATAGAGAGAAGGTAGAATGACAAATGTTTGGAAAAGTAAAACATCAGGAATCCAACATAAAGGATGAGGAATATTTGCCATTGCAGAGTAAACCTCAAGTTTGCGAGAAATCCAAGAGCATCACACATGATTCTTCCTGTTCATCAACACACACATCTTTCATATAGCATTATTGCAGAGATGGGTAGATTGGTCTAACGTAGTCTGTATGTCTGTGATAGGTGCTAAAATATTCTATCTTTAGATGAATAATAAAAAGCTGGAAATTGTCAAGTGTTACATTCTGTAACATATGAAGCATTTTTTTCTAATATACATTTTTATATAGGTTTTTTTTCCAGTCATTATAGCAATAGCACTTAGACTTATATACCACTTCACAGTGCTTTACAGCCCTCTCTAAGAGTCAGCGTATTGCCCCCAACAATCAGGGTCCTCATTTTACTGAACTCAGAAGGATGGAAGGCTGAGTCAACCTTGAGCCAGTCAGGATCAAACTCCTGACTGTGGGCAGAGTTAGCCTGCAATACTGCATTCTAACCACTGTGCCACCATTTATTACTATTACTAGTTTCCAATCAGCATTGTGCAATGATTGAGGCTATCACAGCAGCAGCAGAGGTGCAGTAATGTCATGGGAAGGACCAACTCCTCAATGCTATTCATACCAATGCTTTTTAAAGATGGCAACTTTAAGATGAACTGTCTGGGGAATTCTGGGAATTGAAGTCCAAACATCTTAAACCTGCCAAGCTTGAGAAACCCTGATCTACACAGATATCAATCTAAGCTTTTGACTGCAAGCTGCCTGTGCAGTTACGTTTGAGCTGCACCCTCTTTCCATGTCCACAAAGGCACATGAGGGAGTGAGAAGCAACTGGGGGAAGAGATAGCTGAACTCATTCTTCCTCCTCTGGGGGCTGCACCCAAAATATTAGCAAGATTTCAGCAATCCTTTAATGACGGTCCAATTTACATCATCCCTTGGTCTGTGCGATTCACCATCTAGTCACCAATGAAACTGCAAACCTGTTGGCAAAATGATTTCTTTTAAAAAAAAGCCTTAATATTTCCCACCCAATAAGCAGCTCCTAACTGGCTCTGTAGAAATAAATTAGAAAAGTTGTCCTTTAATAGAAGCCGGACCCTAAGATGGCCATCCATTTCAAAGGTTAAAGCCATGTTATAAAGCCTTCTGCTAAGTTATTTATACAGTCATCAAGAAGAGAGAGGTCAGGATATTGATTTCCGCAAAATGCCAGCAGTTCAAGGATAGAGAAAGACTTATTTCTTTTTTCTGTATTCTACACAATTTATTGAAGATTACCACTAACAGCATTAAACAAAAAATAGCACATAACATACAGTATAATTTATACATTTGCTATTTTGCTAGACCTATGGCTTATGATGAACTTATTCCATACATCATGATTCGTCCCAAAATATGTGAACTTCAAAAATAGTGCAGAATCTTGGATGAACACAACAGCTTCCAAATGACAGGATTCTCTGCATCAGAAATAAGAGCCGTTGTTTTTGTTGTAGGAAGAGCATCAACAAAAAATTTAACCTTGCAGTCTATGCCATAAAGGAAATGATAGAATAGAATAGAATAGAATAGAATAGAATAGAATAGAATAGAATAGAATAGAATAGAATAGAATAGAATAGAATAGAATAGAATAGAATAGAATAGAATAGAATAGAATTTTTTATTGGCCAAGTGTGATTGGACACACAAGGAATTTGTCTTGGTGCATATGCTCTCAGTGTATATAAAAGAAAAGATAAGTTCATCAAGAATCATAAGGTACAACACTTAATGATAGTCCGGGTACAAATAAGCAATCAAGTCATAGTAGGAACCAGTCAATATAAATTGTAAGGATACAAGCAACAAAGTTACAGTCATTTGTGGGAGGAGATGGGTGATGGGAATGATGAGAAGATTAATAGTAGTGCAGACTTAGTAAATAGTTGACCAATAAAAATTATTTGTTTAGCAGAGTGATGGCGTTCGAGAAAAAACTGTTCTTGTGTCTAGTTGGTGTGCAGTGCTCTATAGCGTCATTTTGAGGGTAAGAGTTGAAACAATTTATGTCCAGGATGTGAGGGGTCAGTGAATATTTTCACCGCCCTCTTTTTGACTCGTGCAGTATACAGGTCCTCAATGGAAGGCAGGTTGGTAGCAATTGTTTTTTCTGCAGTTCTGATTATCCTCTGAAGTCTGTGTCTGTCTTGTTGGGTTGCAGAACCAAACCAGACAGTCATCATGATGTGATGAAGCCAATTTATTGAAGCTAAACTTCAGCCCTGGTCAATCCCTGAACAAGAGGAATCTCTCATGTGATGCCAAGTATTTAAGTTCCATGATAGAAAAGAAAATATACACACATGGCTGTCATGCCTTATTATAAAATGGGTCCCCACTACATGTTAGTCTGTGTGCAGCTTGACATGCAGTAAACCCACCTATCTTCCAATAAAACAGACCATGTGTGTAGATCTGAATGCTTTATTGAAAGAACAGGATATGGTGAAACTGGGGAAAATAGGGATACATACAATGAGAACCAAATACAAGATAGACGGTATTAAGTTACTGCTGAACATAACAATTAGTAAATACAAGCAATTCAAATCTCACCAGCGATACTCTGTGTGTGGATGTGGGTTTGTCTTTGGATGGCCATGTGCTTCTGCCTTCTCCAAATGCTAAAGGAAATGGAGTCTGGCTTCCCAGCATGCACTTGGTTTGAGAGTGAGGGCTGATGGGTAAAATGGATTGGGTCAGCTTCAAACAATATACTTGGTATTTGTCTCTCTGGCCACTAGATGGGGCTAGAGAGCAACAACAGTATAAAAGTTATACAGTATGTTGGGGCATGACAGGTACCATAATGTTTTTGGTGCATCTTTCAGTTATGGAATATTTAGAACTGTGATAAAGAACTGCAGGCTCCATATTCTGAAGCGCAAAAAGGCACATGATGTATACTTAGAGAGTTCTTAGATGTGTATCTTCCTGAATTCCCTCCAGAACCAAAAGAAAAGTTTTTACTGGGTCTTTCTTCTGTGTGTTTTCCCCACAGCAAATATCTGGGAATAAGTTGGACTGAGAAAGAGTGATTAGCCTAAATTCACTCACAGGACCTCAATAGCTGATCTGAACTTGGATCTCCTGACAGTTACTCTATCAACAGCAGAAAAAAACCCCATGGTATTTATAGGCTGTTTGGAGCCACTCCAAGGCATCTCATTCAGTGGTAAGATTTTGAATCAGACACGTCTTTAGTGCAGGCCATTAAAGCTCCATTAAAGCTTTTTTAACTCCTGTGATCAGACATAACATCAGATTTAACAATAAAAGGATGGAATAGCTTTGCCTCATACAAGTGGACAATATTTTTTAACAGCTTACTTATCAGAAATAAATCAACAATGGTATTTCATCAACAACTTGGTTCACAAACTCATTTTGTTTTCATGTCCTGGTTTTATCTAACAATGGTTTATACAAATGGCAGCCACCTGGGTTTGAATAAAATTAAAATGTACAGTTCAGAACAAACAAGGAATAGAAAATTTCCAATGTTAATAATGATGATAATATACATTTTACCTTATCAACAATGGTTCAAGGCAAAATACCGTGAATTAAAATTGTAATTAAAAAAGCAAAGAACCCAACACCTTTGAACTCTGATGTTGCAGAAGATTCCTGACAATACCATGGACAATCAAGAAAACAAATTAGGTCAGCAGTGTGCGGCAGCAGCCAAAAAAGCTAATACAATCCTTGGTTGTATAAACAGAGGCATAGAATCAAAATCACATGAAGTATTAGTACCATTTTATAAAGCCTTAATAAGGCCACACCTGGAATACTGCATCCAGTTTTGGTTACCACATTACAACAAAGATGTTGAGACTTTGGAAAAAGTGCAAAGAAGAGCAACTAGGATGATTAAAGGCCTGGAGACTAAAACATATGAAGAACGGTTGCAGGATTTGGGTTTGGCTAGTCTAGAGAAAAGAAGAAAAGAAGGGGGGGGGACATGATAGCAGCCTTCCAATATCTTTTTCTTTTAAATAAAGTTTATTTTTATTTTTATAGACAAACAAACATACAATACTTTATTAATCTATCTCTGCATTATTTTCCAAAGTATCAGAAGACAGGACAAGAAACAATGGATGGAGTCTAATCAAGGAGAAAAGCAACCTGGAATTAAGGAGAAACTGCCTAACAGTGAGTACAATTAACCAGTGGAACAGCTTGCCTTCAGAAGTTCTGGGTGCTTCATCACTGGAGGTTTTTAAGAAGAGACTGGACAGGCACTTGTCTGAAATGGTATAGGGCAGGGGTGTCAAACTCAAGGCCCGGGGACCGGATCCAGCCCACGGGGTGCTTAGATCTGGTCCGTGGGGCCACCCTGGAAACAGCAAAGGACCGGCCTGTGGTGCCTCTGCCAGTGAAAACGGAGCTCACAAGGGCCATGTGCAGCCCTCCCAAGCTCCGTTTTTCACTGGCAGAGGGTTGCAGGATGCCGTCGCAGCCAAAAACGGAGCTCGAGAGCCCGTTTTCACTGGCAGAGCCAGTGCAACCACAGGCGCCCCCAACATGAGTAATGTTGAGCTGGCCACGCCCACCCTGCCCACGCCCACTCCATCCCCCTGAGGTCAAACTCAACCCTGATGCAGCCCTCAAGCAAATCGAGTTTGACACCCCTGGTATAGGGTCTCCTGCTGGAGCAGGAGGCTGGACTAGAAGACCTCCAAGGTCTCTCCCAGCTCTATTCTGATTGATTGATTGTAACCATTAGATCATCAAACAATAGCTACAAACTCAAAGTAAACCGATCCAAACTAGATTGCAAAAAATTCGACTTCAGCAACAGAGTGGTCAATGCCTGGAATACATTACCCGACTCTGTAGTTTCTTCCCCAAACCCCCACAACTTTAACCTTAGACTGTCCACCGTCGACCTCACCCCATTCCTAAGAGGTCTGTAAGGGGCGTGCACCAGCGTGCCTACCGTCCCTGTCCTAATGTACCCATATATTTGTAAAATTTCTTGTATTCATAACCATGCTTGTACTTATATATTCACAAACATGTTTATACTCTGTTTATACTTTGTTCGTAATCATATAGCAATAGCAATAGCAATAGCACTTAGACTTATATACCGCTTTATAGTGCTTTACAGCCCTCTCTAAGCGGTTCACAGAGTCAGCATATTGCCCCCAACAATCTGGGTCCTCATTTTACCCACCTCGGAAGGATGGAAGGCTGAGTCAACCTTGAGCTGGTGAGATTTGAACTGCTGAACAGTCAGCTGAAGTAGCCTGCAGTACTGCACTCTAACCACTGCGCCACCTCGGCTCTTGACAAATAAATAAATAAAATAAATAAAAATAAAAAACATAGATGCTCTATTATCTGCTTAGTTAAGCAGGAATTTCTGGAATTTGACTCCAGGTTGAGGAGATATATTTTCTTATAGCCAATATTTATAATTGCTTAAAAACAGGAGCTTGCATAATCAGTGGGGACCTCAGTAAGGGCTTAATTTATTAGAAAAGAAAAAGGTTAAAGCTGAGAATCTTTAATCTAATACACATAGTTAAATATTCCCACCTGTGCAGAGTCCGACTGAAATTAATGGGTCTAGGCACAGCTGCTGAGATCCACAGATTACATACATTGAAAGTGTGAGGGAAGCTATTTAACTGAAAGCCATATGGAAACTGAATTAAGCTTTCATGACTTAGTAGTATCTTTCTAGCAAGACTTTCCCCCTTTTCTTTCTCTCCAAAAGATCTAATTTAACCTTTTTTTCCTTTAAAACTGATTGCCATATTTTGGCCATCAACCATGATAAAGTATTGTTATTTATTATGATAGTTGTCCAAATTAATATCACAATGTAATCAACCGAGGGTTGATTAAAATTATGTGGCTCCTAACTGAGTATAGAGGCAGTCCTTGACATATGACCGCAATTGAGCCCCAAATTTATATTGCTAAGGGAAACATTTGTTAAGTGAGTTTTGCCCTATTTTATGACCTTTCTTGCCACAGTTGTTAAGTGAGTCACTGCAGCTGTTAATTTAGTAACACACTTGTGAAGTGAATCTGGTTTCCCCATTGACTTTGCTTGTCAGGAGGGGATCACATGCTCTTGGGACACAGCAACGGTCATAAATATGAACCAGTTGCCAAGCATCTGAATTTTGATCACATGATTACAGGGATGCTGCAATGTTGTAACTGTGAAAAACGGTCATAAGTCCCTTTTTTCAGCACCGTTGTAACTTTAGTGAACGGTGAATGAGCTGTTGTAAAGCTAAATGAGCTGTTGTAAGTCGAGGACTACCTGTATTTTGTTCCAAGTAGGCTAGTGTTATGCAAAGTTAATGATATCAAGCACAATATGTTTAAAGCTTCTAATTGTTTGGTGAATGCTTTTAGTGTGACAAAGCGTTTCCCCCCCTCTAATCTTTCTATTAACATTATCACCTAATAACTGATAGTCAAATCTTTTTGTTTGGCTTCTAAGTGTAAGACATAAACGTGAAGGAGTCCCTGTGTATTTTACTCCGCTAGTCGTTGCCGACTGTTGGGGGCGGTGCTTATCTCCATTTCAAGGACATTGAGCCAGCGCTGTCTGAAGATGCTTCTGCAGTCATGTGGCCAGCATGATGTCACGGAGCACTGTTACCTTCCCACTGAAGTGGTACCTATTTATCTATTTGCATTTACATGCTTTTGAATTGTTAGGAGCTGGGGCAAGGAGGACGTGAGCTCATCATGTCACATGGCACTCGGGTCTCGAACCTGGGCTGCTGGCTTTCCAGCTCACAAGCTCAGCATCTTAACCACTGAGCCACTGCGCTGCCCAAGTGTAAGACATATCAGACTAAAAAAAAAAAAATCAGTATCAACAGGCAGGCACACAGAAGCGTGCGCGCGCGCGCACACACACACACACACACACATACACACACACACACCTCTATCCCAGATGAGATTCATACTGAGTTTCTATACAGAATGTTCTCCTTGAATACATTCTTGTCAAACTCTCTCAGTAGTAAAGAGCAAATCTGACCTTTGCTATTTCCTTTTCCCATTGCAGGTCCTAGCACTATTTCTTACGCTGTTCTGGAGACTCTCCTGGCCTTTTAGAGCATATTTTAAAGAGGGCACGAGGAGAAGTAATTTCAAGAAAAATTATGTCCTCAATTCAATCAGTGGAGTTTCTTCACTGGATCTAAGTCTTTCTATTCACCAGAGACAAAGTCATATTGTAGTTAATAAAGTGTAACGTTCAAAGCATAAAAGGATGGAGTGGGGGGGTGGAATAGAAAGAAAAGCAGAGCTGTACCATTAGATCTAGCAAATCAGAGTAAGCTATCTAATTTATTTTCTTGTTTCTCAATTATTTCAATTCAACTCTTAGTTTAAAAAACAAACACACAAAAAATACTTATTTTGAATGAAACATCCACTAAGATGCAATCCTTAATGCTTAGGACAATATCTCTGGGACTATTGAATAGGGTTGTTTTTTTTCCCTCATCTCTTCTATGGCCACTCCCTTGGAGGGGAATATTCATGTTGAAACATCCTTCAGTTTTGGAAAACAGTTTTTCCAATCACAGATCTCAAGGGAAGTATCACAGGGGCTGGGTGAGGCCAAGATGGAAGGTACCAAGAATCTGAAATTTTCTTATTGCTCTGAGACCTTGGCCTGCTTTCCAAAGTGGAACTAAAATTTGTTCTGCAACATTGCTTATGCTGTCATACTGAGGGCTTTGCTCTGACATTGACACATCTGGCATTCAGATTAGAGATGCTCTGGTTGGCATTCATATTTTCAGAGAAACTGAATAAGAAAATTGTATTTTAAAAATGAGCCGCGGTGGCTCAGTGGTTAGAATGCAGTACTGCAGGCTACTTCTGCTGATCACCGGCTGCCAGCAGTTTGGCAGATCGAATCTCACCAGGCTCAAGGTTGACCCATCCTTCTGAGGTGGGTAAAATGAGGACCCAGATTGTTGGGGGCAATATGCTGACTCTGTAAACCGCTTAGAGAGAGCTGTAAAGCACTGTGAAGCAGTATATAAGTCTAAGTGCTATTGCTATTGCTTTACAGTCCCTATTTATGCATGATTTATCTACTTTTTAAAAACAAAATTGCTGTTCAGTTAATCAACTGATTTTTGGTATTTATACATTGTCTGAGGTTGCCCCTATTGAGGTGGCTAACAGCCTACTAAAAACTATTAAAAACAATAATCTAGAACAGACAAGTACATTTTAAAAAAAGTTACTGAGAAAGCACAGAAAAACAAAGTTAGCAATATAAAGATAAGCCAACCAATAGCAAGAATAATAAATTGTTAGAAAACAGTAAATTGTAAAAGCTAGCTGCAAATTAAATATCAGCATAAATATAAATTAAAACATTTTTAAAAATAGATTCCATTCAATAGATATGGGCTGCTCCTTAAAAGCTCTGCCTCTAGCGTCCTTTGATCTAAATAATAAGAATAAGAATAAATAATAAGAGCCATGGTGGCACAGTGGTTAGAATGCAATATTGCAGGCTAACTCTGCCCATTGCCAGCAGTTTGATTCTCACCAGCTGAAGGTTAACTCAGCCTTCCATCCTTCCGAAGTTGGTAAAATAAGGACCCAGATTGTTGGGGGCAATATGCTGACTCTGTAAACTGCTTAGAGAGGACTGTGAAGCACTATGAAGCGGTATGTAAGTCTAAGCGCTATTGCTATCTAATGGTTCTTAAGAATGGGGGCCATACATAGTGTATCAGTGATAAAACTTAAGTCTGGAAATGCATTTTCAAGTACAGATATTCCTTCAAACAAAGGAAAAATAAATCAGCATGGAAAGAACTTATTAGTAAATGTATGCAAATAGCCTGAAAATATATTTGATTCATCCTTCCTTTCCAGCCTTTGAAAGATGTTAGAAGTGGCTGAGAGATTTGCTCTTTCACGCATTTGTATGTCAAAGCAGAGAGACATTCAGTTTCAGACCACTTTCACCCGTCTCAGACATTCTGTCTGTCTTCACCTCTGATTACGTACGTTCCGTTGGATACTTGCAATCAAGCACTATTTCCTTCCCATGTTTTTTGAAAGTAATTTAATGCAGTTGGATTGTTAATGCTACATTTTAATGCAAATTGGAGAGCTCTTGCATCTTTTGACCCCGCTGTTGGAACTGAGATGTAACTCTAACACTCTGAGACACATTTCAGAACCAGCATTTGCTTCTCCCTATCACTCATTCAGATGCAAGACAGAGCCTTTGGAGAAAAGGATACCCTGCTCCTCTTCTAACCCTTTCTCATGTTTACCAGTTGGTATTTGCTGCCCCAACTAAGAAGGTAAGGGTTACGTGCAGGGGTGGTATTCACTTACTTTCCCTACTGGTTCACAAATGTGAGCACGCATGCGCTCTCACTTCGCTCACACGTGCCACTTCTGTGCATTCACTTGGCCTTCCGTGCATGCGCTTTGCTCACACACGCAGCTTGCACGCATGCACGTAGCTTGAAAATGTGCCTAAATAGGACGGCATACCACCCAAACCGGCTGAATACCACCTCTGGTTACGTGGTATGCCATGAATAGAGTAGTGTGAAAAAAAGGGGATATGAAATATTGAGCCAAGGATTTTTAAAGTGTTCTTTTGGGCTGTTTTTTCAGAAAGATAAGGTGATGTTCATGTCATTAAAAATGCAAGTATTGGGGGGGGGGGAGGAAACATGATCCGAGAGCTGTCATTGTTCAGAAAAAGTAGCAAAGGTTCAATTTTTATTTATTTATTAAACACATTTATATTGCTGCCCAACTCACAATTGGTGACTCCTACTCTAAAATAAGTAAATTCATTTATTAACCTAAATAATAAAAAAGTTGGAAGTGAAGGGATAACTTTTAATTGCAGATTATAAATTAACCAGATTCATGGTATCCAAGTGTGTGAATAGCTTTCTTTGCTAGAAGGAAAGATATGTAAATACATATATTATTTTGAAAGAAAGCATGAATTTTCATATGGACTTGTTTATCTGTTTACAAAAGTTGTGAAAGAGAAGTGAAAGATTTATGAATAAGAATATATGAAACAAAATAAATCAATTGATTCGTTTATCTGGGTGAGGGCCAAATGTAATGATTTCTTCAGGATGTGAACAATCCTTCCAAAGAAGCAAAAAAGTTTAAAGAGGATAGAGAACAATATTGTTGGCTAGTTGAGCTTACTGTACTTAACAGAGGAGACTCAGTTCCACCTTATTTGAAATAATGTTCAAGCAATATATTATTTTAAAGATGTAACAACACAGCAATGCTTTTGTTATAATCAAGAGAAAGCATGGGTGAGAACATGGAAAAGGGCATCGGATGGTTTATGTTTTATGGGTGTTTTTACTTTCATTTTGCTTCTAATCCAGGTGTAATATGGATCTGTTATTGGAAAAGTCAATTACAGATCCCTACCCCCCAATAAAACCCTTCATGAAAATTATTATCGCCAAGTGGATTGAGTTCTTGCACATATTCTTGAGTAGTAAGGAAGAAGGGGGAAACTTAGCTGCTAACTGTTTTAAAGTAACACATCATTGGACCATACATTCAAGGTCTATTTGCTCCCTTTATGCAAATATTTTGGAATTCCACTCCCATAGTTCTTTGCATCTGTTCTTACTGTTGAGGTTTGTTGGGAGCTGAAGAACAAAACTGTTGGAGAGGAAGAAACTGCCAACAATTTCATGTTATCTCTGCTCATCCATCCATTCCTATGAATCCAAAAACTTCAAAATGGACAGGTGCTCTCCATAATGTGGAAGTGCAGCAGAAAAATGTTTTCTTTGAAAATGGGTAGTAGATTAATAGCAGGCCAGTTGTCCATTTCTTCCATCCAAAAATAGTTGAAGCAACTGGGCAGTTTGAATAAGCACTCTTCTCCCCACCTACTATTCATCCCTTAATGTTGGGCAATCTATAAACTAATGTTCATATTTGTGCTAGCCCAATATTTAATGAAACAGCTTATAAACTTTAAGAGAATCCCCTTGTATATTTAGGGGGAAAAAACTGTAATGAATATTAAGGGCACGATATAGTCAAAACAAAATTTTTCAAATCTTATTCTTAAGGGAAGTGAAAGGCGCATTTGCAATCCTCTTGTATCCAAATCAATGGAGTTGCAAAGCCTATTGAGTAGCTCATATCTCTGCAATTATATTAGTTCCCATTTAACATTCAACATTCTTGGGAAGATATTTACTTTTGAACTTGTGACCTACCAAAACCAGGAGAATAGCAAAAGGTCTGACCTCAAAGTTTCACTAGCTTTGTGAAAGATTATTTAAAACAAGACAGTTGTTTGACCACATAAAAAGACTTCTTTGATCTCATAAAAAGACTGCTTTGAGAGATAACTTGATGACTTGAGTTGCAATACTACACAGCTGTCACTGTAAACATCACACATTTATCATGAATATTAATTTGACTTCTCAGAATTGCTGGCAAATGGATACTTCAACAGTGCTCACTGAACAGTATTAAATATTGAACGAGACTGAAGTTGTATATATGATAATATGATTTGTGGTGACATACAGTAATGACGTGATAAACACATATGTGTAATCCAGACCACAGTCCATATTTTGTTTTTCATTTAAGTGAAGGATATCGACTTGGCATGCTTAAAGTAGAATCTGAGTTCCATCTTGGGAATTGCAGATGGTATTTCCCAGGAAGACATCTGGCATTTGTAAAACCAGGTTGTGACTTCAGTAATCCCACAATGATATTAATGGGCAGGGCAGTTCTGTCACATATCTTCAACAGTGACTGAGTGGACATCTTTATAGTTTGGAACTTGTTCTAAAGTGACATAATCTTTTCTGAAACAGCAGCTAAGAGCTGCCTCTTGTTGTTCTACTGTACTAAGATACTGATTGAGAAGAAGGAAACGGATCCAATAGTGTAAAAGAAGCAATGAGGTGATTCACTTCTTGGGATTTTACCTCTCACACAGCCACAGGAAAACATGACAAACCTGCAAGAAAGCAATCCCTAAGTTGCCCAATTTCACAGACACACAAAAATGCAATTCATTTTCAGTTACGTGCTGCATGAATTAAATTTATGATTTATCTAATTATCAGAGCCCATATGGTGTAATGAGAGAGCCAATTTGGTTTGGTGGTTAAGAGACCAGGCTAGAAACCAGGAAACTGTGAGTTCACTGGACTTACTTTGGACTGCTCATTCGCCCTCTGCCCAACTTCCCTCACAGGGTTATTCATGAGGTAAAATGAAAGGAAATCTCAATGTAAGCTTCTATCTTTAATCTTTTCATTGATAGCCTCCTAGAAGGATTTCTGGAAGAACAGACAAAAATGCTCTAGATCAGTGGTTCCCAACATGGGGCCCATGCCCCACAGGGGGGCAATTTGATTTTTAATGGGGGCAATTGGAACCTTGTTTAAACCAAGTTAATGGCCTTTTAGGCTTCCTCCGCGTGAATAGGAGTTCACTTTTTGAATAGTAAGAATTATATGTCATGGGGCGGGGGATCAGGATTTTAGAGATGCTTAGGTGGGGCATGGCCAAAAAAAGGTTGGGAACCACTGCTCTAGATGCAGAAGATCCTGTTTGTTTCTCCCGGGGTGGGTTGGGGGAATCTTTGAAAATAGGGAGGCTCTTTCAAACAAAACTGATAGTAAAAATAGGGTGATGAAAAATCTAAGTTAAAGTAGCAAAATTCCTGTGTGTTTTATGTTCCCTAATCTCACATTTCGTCAAGTATTCAGTCAGAAAGAGTCTGTTGTTTAATTCAGTGTTTGGCAAATCAAAGACATGTGGAGTTTAACTTCCAGAATTCCCCAGCCAGCATTGCATTAAAGCATACTGTTTCTAAATGTGAGGATTTGTCAGGGAATGAAATGTAAATATGTGGCATCCCTGTCTGGTTCAGATCTGTACTCCCAACACAAAATATATGGCTTGCTCAAGGTAGGGTTAGGTTTCATTATTTTACTAAGCATGTATTTAGTAAAATACAAATGATTCTCTTCCTTCACTTTGAAGGAGACTTGACTTAATGTATGAAAAAGCTTTGGTGAACTTGTCCTCATTCAGCACTCATCACAATTTGAGTTTGAGATCTCCCCCTCCAGCTGTGAAAGTTGTATGAACCAAAAAAAAAATCCCTTCAGCAAAAATATAATAGGTGGATAAACAACGAAAGATTTGCTACCCCTTCGTAGTCTTCAGAATCTGCAACGAAAGATTTGCTACCCCTTCGTAGTCTTCAGAATCTGCAGCCTATGCTGTTGGCTTCTCTCTCTTGAAAAGTAGAGCTACCCTTTTTATCAGGTCTGACAGTCTGTCAACAAATTTATTTAAAAAAAAAAAACTTTTAATTTCTGCTAAATTGCCTGTCCAACTGTGCATTTTCTTTTTTCTTTTTCTTTTTTTTTTAAAAGCTGGTATTAAAACATTGATGCAATAGTATTAAAATAAAAAGTGTTCTATAATACGTTGATCAAACAACATGTTGCATTTCCCAAGCTTTCTGCTAAGCGCATTTTAGCATTCTCTTTCTCCTTTAAATCTAATTCTTTATTCTAAAGCATGTTCCAATATGTTAAAAGATCATCAAGCAACTGTGCAATACTTACCTATATATATATATCTATATATATCTATATATATCTATATATATCTATATATATCTATATATATCTATATATATCTATATATATCTATATCTATATCTATATCTATATCTATGTATATATATATGTGTGTGTGTGAGTGTGTGTGTGTGTGTGTG
>QLTV01003409.1:282700-294206 GCA_003457575.1 Thermophis baileyi
CCAAGGGGAAGGGAGCATACTGCTTCCTTTTTGCCTTTCAGCCCCTCCAGGAGCCATCCAGGCAGTTGCTTACGACAGTTCGTTTCTATGTGTTACATATTTTTACTGATAAATAAATAAATAAAGGGAGACTAATATAGATCTATTTCAAGCTATTTAGCTCTCATCAGCTAGCCACACCCTTACTAGGATTCGAACTTGGGCTGCCTGCCTATCAGGTAGTTGCTTTAACCTTCTAAGCCACAGGCTCTTCTCCCTTATTAGCTGAACCAGGGGAGGGATTATATGTTTTTTTCTCAAGATCACCTGGTATACCCAAATATGGGAGGGAGCATACTGCTTCCTTTTGCCTGTGGCTTATGTGTCAGAATGGTCAAACAACTGGCAACTCCAAATCTCAACCAATAAATGCTCTGTCTTACACATTGGCAAAAAAAATCAGAACACCAAATACAAACTGGGAGGATGCGACCTTGTAGACGACCCTCACTCTGTCAAGGAACTCGGAGTACTCATCTCAAACGACTTAAGCACCAGAGCTCACTATAACAGCATTGCCAAAAAGGCATTAAGAGTTGTTAACCTAATCTTGCGAAGCTTCTTCTCAGTAATATTGTACTGCTAACTAGGGCATACAAAACCTTTGCTAGACCAATTCTCGAATACAGCTCACCTGCCTGGAATCCGCACTGTATATCGGACATTAATACAATTGAGCGAGTCCAGAGATATTTCACAAGAAGAATACTCCACTCCTCTGCTCACAACAGAATACCTTATGCCACCAGGCTTGAAATTTTGGGCTTGGACAACCTACAACTACGCAGCCTACGGTCTGACCTAAGTGTAGTACACAAAATTATCTGCTGCAACGTCCTACCTGTCAATGACTACTTCAGCTTCAACTGCAATAATACACGAGCACTCAATAGATACAAACTCAAGGTAAACCGCTCCAAACTTGATTGCAGAAAATACGACTTCAGCAATAGAATGGTCAATGCCTGGAATGCTCTACCTGACTCCGTTGTTACTTCATTAAAACCCCCATAGCTTCAACATTAAACTGTCTACCTTGGACCTCACCCCATTTCTAAGAGGTCTGTAAGGGGCGTGCATAAGCGCACAATAAATAAATAAATAAATAAATAAATAAATAAATAAATAAATAAATAAATAAATAATAATTATTTATAAAATTTATATGCCGCCCAACTCCCGAAGGACTCTGGGCGGCTTACATCATAAAAATATAAAACATATAAAACAATTTAAAAAAACCATCCATATTTAAAATAAAACATTCACACAAATAAATACTTAGGGAGATTGTGAGCTACCGGACTGGAGGCATCATCATGCTTCTATGGTCCTAGCCATAGAACATTAAACTCTACATCCAACAGATTCTCACAGAATATAGCCTTTGATGTGTCTTCGTTTTTCTTTCAGAGTTGTGAACTGCTTTCCACATGATTTTCTTCATACACATGGAGCATTGTCCTCACAGACTACCTTCACCATACCTCGGGGACAAAGATTTGCCCTCAATTTTGGGTAGCCAGTTTCAGGACAGTGATTGGTAGAGGATCTTCTGCCCTCTCTCATGGCAAAATGATTCCTGTGTCTACATCTTCAAAGCTCTCAACATTGGAGAGAGAGTTCATAACTATCATTTAACTGGCGTCATACTGAAATCCCAACCGACAGGAGTTGAGAAAATTTGTGATGGAGAAGTTTGCATCCCACAGTTTGCACCACTCTTCTTAACAGGAAGACCTTGAAGGGATATCTATTTTAAGCCATTACATTTGTGATTTAATATTTAAGTCTATTTAATTTGAGATGTGTCTATCAATCTCTTGACAGACAATCATATCTCAAAAGTAGTAGAATTTAGCCAGAGGTTCATGTTCTCCCCCAACCAAGATGGAAGGACCCTAATTTGCTAGGTATGGTGACTGGACAGGGAGAGGACATCCCTGTCAGACCAATAAGAGTGGATCAGATCAGAGCCTGACCTCATCATGTCCAATTTCCTTAGATTGTCCACATAATATGTTTTCTGTCAGGAAAAGAAAAGAAAAGGCTTCTCAAACTGAACACCTAAAGATGACTGCAGGCTGAGGAGATGAAGCAGAGGAGAAGGTAAGGCGTTTTTCAGCCACAGCAGACAAGATGTGAGGCTGAGCCCAAGAAAGCCAACATATTAAAGAAAGAATGAGAGAGCTCACTTTTGAGGCATTTCCTGATGGTCAGCTTGTCCATTTTCCATACTTTCTGATTTGGGTGTATTTTATCCTGGAGATTCTTGTTTTGCACGTTTTGCCCATTTCCTCCTGTGTATTGTAGCAAGCAGCAACAAAAATAACTGGAGTTAGTTAATAATAGCCTAGTTATTAGTAAAATCCTCAACTTCTGGCTATTTCTGAGAGAGAGAAATGGGTATTTCTTTGACTTCAGAAACAATGTGTGTATATGTTGATATTTTTCACAATTGCAGTTCCCCAATTATGACATCATTAGACAGCCAGGGCTTCATTTTATATCTCCTATTTTACAAAAAAAACCTCAAGAGAGTGAGGATCATTAGCTTTTAATATTTATTCCCTTTCAAATTATTTCACGGGGCTTTAAAATGTTGTTTACAGATGTAAATAAGTGATTGATGCTTTGGTATTTTCAGCTTCTTAAGCACCATACCAAAGTAATATTGATACAAGAAGTGCAAAAAAAAACCACATTTTCTTCATCCCAGCATATATTTTTTTAATTGGCAAAGCACATTAATTGGCAATATGGAACCACAAATATTTTGAATTTTGCAGGATAACTAAGAAGTCTTTTGGCAGCTTCCTTTAATACAGCACAAGGAAGGTTTACTCTTGATGTGATCAGTTGGCTGTATCATCATCAGTTTAAAAACTAAAGTATACCCGTGATCCACAAAATACCTGTGTTGTCTAGAATGATGAGTTGTTTTTTTTTCTGCAACAGATTGTCACAGCTCTCTCTCTCTCTCTCTCTCTCTCTCTCTCTCTCTCTCTCTCTCTCTCTCTCTCTCTCTCTCTACTTTTTACCACTCTCTCTCTCTCTCTCTCTCTCTCTCACTCTCTCTAAATTTAGCCACTCTAGAACAGTTAATGATGTACTTCATATACACCAATTCCAAGGAAATTTAACTAAGAATGGTATTATCCCTACGTGAATTGCTTCTGTTAAAGTTTCAATTTCTTCATTCTCTATGCATCATCTGAGTGGTTGTTGTGTAATGGTCAGAGTGTGGGAATAATTTGAGCAAATCCAGGTTTGTCTCTTGATTCAGTCATGAACTATATGGAGTGATTATCTGTCCATCTTTCCTATGTCACCTGCAGTGATGTCTGCAGGGGAAGGAGGTAAACACAGAGGTGGAAGCAGCATTCAAATGCAACCATGCCCTTGTTGAGTGCAACATCAAAGGGGTACAACTTTGGCCACCTTGCCTTTTTTTGACCCCTTGAACTTGTCGATGCTGATATCCACATAGTTGGTGTCATGCTGAGCAGCAGAGGAATAAACATTGCCGTATCCCATCCTATCTGCTTATTAAAAAGATGAAATTAAAAATATAACAGAAAACCACTTCTATAACACAGACATCTTGCCAAGAACTGAGCTCAGTTTGAGGAGGTTATATGTATATTGTATATGTTATATGTATATATATTGTATATGTTATATGTATGTATGTATGTATGTATGTATGTATGTATGTATGTATGTATGTGTGTATATATATAAATAAAGTCTCCCTTTATTTATTTATCAGTAAAAATATGTAAATATGTATATATATATGTATATATATATATCTATGTATATTGGGGACCAGGGGTGCGTTATGACTTAACTCACTGCCGGTTCGCTTCCTCCCGCGCTACGTGGGCGCACGTGCATTGCACGCGTGCATGCGCAGTGCTGAAAATCCAGCTTCTGTGCATGCGCAGAAGCATAAAACAGCTTCTGCGTGTGCGCAGCAGCGAAAAACAAGATGGCGATGCTGCCGCCGCCAAGAGAGCCAGTTCGGGGGGGCGTGTCGCTGCTGGTTCGGCGAGCGGGGGAAAATTCCCACTACCGGTTCTAAAGAACCAGTCCGAACCGACAGGAACCCACCTCTGTTGGGGACGCTATAGGACAGTGATGGTTAACCTTTTCGGCACTGAGTGCCGAAACAAGTATGCGCGACGGAGCGACGGAACTCGGAAGAGAGCAGCTGGCTGGTGTGCATGCGTGCGCAGGCCAGCTGCTCTTCCAGGTTCCGGCGTGCACATGCGTGCCGGCCAGGTGGTCTTTGCAGACCAGCTGGCCAGCGCACATGCGCATGCCGGAACCCACAAGAGAGCAACTGGCTGGTGCGCATGCATGCGGCGGCCAGCTGCTCTTCCAGGTTCCGGCGCGCACATGCGTGCCAGCCAGCTGGTCTTCGCAGACCAGCTGGCAGGCGCACATGCGCATGCCGGAACCTAGAAGCGAGCAGCTGGCCAGTGCGTATGTGCGCCAGACCAGCTGGCCAGTGCGCATGCCAGCAACGGAACCCGGAAGAGCAGCTGGCGATGGCATGCATGCCCACAGAGAGGGCTCTGCGTGCCACCTCTGGCACGCGTGCCATAGGTTTGCCATCACAGCTATAGGGAGTTCAGGAATAATTATTCCACTAAGTATAATTTTTTAAATAAAAAATTGACGTAGTGTGAATTTTTGTAGCAGTTATAAACATTGTTATTTATGTATATGTGTATTAAAGTTGAATTTCCTCCTATTTTATTCCTACAAAAATTCTAAGAGGTAGATTATATTTAGAGTAGATGTCATTCCAGCTAGAGGTAACCAGAGATTCCTGGACCCTCTCTAGTTTCTTAGGGGATATCAACAGGGTCTCGGGGGAAAGTCTCCAGGAGGCAGAAGTAACACAGGGGCAATGAGACCACCAGCAAAATTTTCCTCCAGGTTGCTCTTGGGGATAAGAGTAAAGTTCATTATCCTTCCTAGCTGTGCATAGTAGCCTGGTAAGAAAACTTGTTACTGACCAAGAATGCAATCCAAGCCGAGGCCATTCATCTATTGGAAGTCCTGAAATTAATCAGTGTACCATAGTATACAACTTACCATAGTACAGGTAGTCCTTGACTTACAACAGTTCATTTAGTGACTGTTCAAAGTTACAATGGCACTGAAAAAAAAGACTTATGACCATTTTTCACACTTACGACCATTGTAGCATCCCCATGGTCATGTGATTTACATTCGGATGCTTGACAACTGACTCACATTTATGACGGTTGCAGTGTCCCAGAATCATGTGATCCCCTTTTGCAACCTTCTGACAAGCACAGCCAATAGGGAAACCAGATTCACTTAACAACCATGTTGCTAATTTAACAACTGCAGTGGTTCACTTAACAAATGTGGCAAGAAAAGTAAAATGGGGCAAAACCCACTTAACAACATAAATTTTGGGCTCAATTGTGGTCATAAGTCGGGTGAAATGCTCTCGGTTTGGGCATGTCTGCGGGTCGCCGGACAGCCAGTAGTGACGGAAGCGGGAGACTTCACCTGCCCGCCCGGACTCTGCCATTTGGGTTCTTTTACCCTCTGCGCATGCGCAAAGCGTTCTGAGCATGCGCAGAGGGTAAAAGAACCCAAATGGCGGCATCCGGGCAGGTGGGCGAAGTCTCCCGCTTCCGTTGCTACCGGCTGTCCGGCGACCCGCAGGCACGCCCGAACCGGGAGCATTTCACCCCGTTGTAAGTTGAGGACTACCTGTACAAGAACCCCGCAAAGGATGCCTGTTGAAGAAAAACCTGTGTTTTGCATCCAAATCACGCTCAGCAGTGCTGTAGGATCATCTGTCTTGACAACAGAGCTAACCACCTGCTAAAGCACATCTCCAACATTCCTAGATCTGCTTTTCATCTTTCTCACCAAAATTGTAAGCTCAAAAAACTCAGCCTGGAAAGCAGAGATAGTGGCGAAAAATAACAGACTATCCCGGCTGCATATGCTCCTGGCTGTGGGAGTCTTTTTCTTATAATCTTTTTGTTGCTTAAAAGTTAAGTAAAAGCCCATTAACTCTGGGAGAGTTCTGCAGATTCTATTTGTCTTGCTGTTGCCACTAAACCCTTTTCTGGCTTAGACATTCTTTTCTTTTCCCCCTTTATTTCTTGGTTTCTCAGGCAACATGACTAGGTGGAGAAGAAAAGGACAAGGCAATCACTTGGTTCAACAAGGAACACATTAACTTTTGTTAAATGTCTTTAAATGGATTACAGACAGGTTCACAGGCAATGCTTGTCTGCTCTGGCATTAAACTTGTTCCTAACCCTGCCTCCCTGATAGATAGGATTGTTCTTAAACTGAATCCCTCTGAGACTGGACTTCCACCTTCATCTTCACCTCCACCTTCTCCCTCTGCTGGATCTCTTCTCCTTCTGGAAAATACACTGGGAAGCATTGCCCCTGCATTGGCCTGTTCGGATTGGAGATTCCCTTGCCAACTCATCACAGGCCCAACATCACTTTGTTTCAGGGCTGGACCATATCCAAAACATTGCATTTAATTTCCTGTTCTGGAAAAAAAATGTATTCCAGAAATGGAAGAACCATTCCTAGAACACCCACTCATGCAAGAATAAAAGGAGATATGTTCCAGGAACCAGAATCCACTGTTTTACACCTTCTAACTAACTACTGAATGCTATAGGATGAAATCAAAGCCATGCTGAGTTCTAATCTAATCTTTCCTTTGCAGGCTCGTTTGTGTTATGGTACAGCTCAGGCAACTATGAATTTAGACTCTGGCTATTACATTCTACCAGCACTCCTGTGATTATACATTTCCCCTCTCACAGTGCAGCCATACAAAAAAATATTTTAAAAGGTTGGCCTATACACAATAATATGCCTAATTGTATGGTTTTAAGCTCAGGGGAAGCATACAGAACTTTTAACTCATATAAAATTGATATCTATTCATAAAACTACCAAAAAAGACTGAAAGTGTATGTTTATATCTGGGGGGAGAGAGATATACACACACAAACACACACACACACAGACTTATATATAGTATTTATTCCACAAGCAACCCTATCATCTGCAAGAAGGCTTTGAATTCAGAGAGGCCATGAGTTGTTATTTTTCATTACTTATGATTGGCAAACAGGCTGTACATTGATCTGGGACTCTCTGCAAATACAACTTGATTCTTTTTTTTCCGAAATCTCATTTCCACATGGTGATTCATTCCAATTATGGAATCCTGCCTACACAGAAAAACATAGAGTACTGTTCCCTTCCAAAATTACTTATTCAGACTGTGCCAGAAACACAATCTACTGCTGAGAAGCAGAAAAATAAGGATATCTTAAAAGTATCTTATGTGCATATGATAGGCATTTCCCAGTCTAGAAATTGCCTTGAGGTAGATGATAAACATCCACAGAGGAGCTATAACTATTTCCCTTGTTCCTAATGTTATCACACATCCTTTGCCCCATCTCCAGGTCTCTAAGAGTCCAGACAAGGATGGGCAACTATGGCCATTTTATGACCTATGGACTTCAACTCCCAGAATCCCGTATCAAGCATGGCTGGCTCTGGAATTCTGGGAGTTGAAGTCAACAGTTCATAAAAATGACCATAGCTGCCCACCCCTGGTCCAGACTATAGTACTGTACATGATATGTCAACCCACATACTATAAGCACCTGATTCAGCAGCAAATGCATAGAGATCTATGCATGCGAGTTTGGTTGTCTGAGGGTAGGATCAGAGATTCTAGTCCCCTTTCCCCCTTCCACTCATTTATTGCACAGGTAAAGGAACCATCTAAAAAACAAATCTGCAGTTTTTTCATGCCAGAAAGCCTCCCATGACCGATCCACCATTTCCATAGGCTTTCAAACCATTTTTGGAGGCTGAATGATGCTTTGAAGGCCAGTTACCATTTGCCGTTGCATTTCAACATTGACATGCGTCCTTGGATTTATTTTGGTGATAGAGGAAGGTGGTGTATGTTTTTTTTAATTAATAATCAGGTTGCCTTGGGAGTATTCTATTGAAAGTTAGATTATAATGTTCCCACAAAATAAACAATGCAAATTTTGTTTGATAACGACGCAAACCTTGGACATGCTTCCAGATTGTGCGTTAACTCTGAAGAATGCCTGAGGGAAAGTGTTAATCAGCTCTGACTGCAGAAAGCCTTCATGTGCACCAATTATTTGGTAGCAGGAACATTTTTTTGATGCATTTGTGGATTTCACTCAATATTTATTTAGTTTGAATAAATAAACTATTCGAATTATTTGGAACCAGTAGGCAATCGCTCAGCTTCTAACACTACTGAGCAACCATCAATATATATTTTTTCCTTCAAGGGGCAGACTTGACTCCTAATGATTACTTAGACAAGCCCATGCAGTTATCTAAAATAGCCTCTTCTTAGGCTGAGTATGACTGGCCCAAAGTCACCCAGTTGGCTTTCATGCCTAAGACAAAACTGGGATTTGGTTGCCAAGAACACAATGTAGACATGTCCCTCTGTTCACCAGGAGTTCAACTCAACATGAGGCTGTCTTTACTTTTAATGAACCTGAGGTATGAATTGGGGGTTGAATGAAATTACATTTTAGGTCTGTGTTAACACTGATGATGTCTTGTACTCAAGAATGCTTTTGTTGCCAAGTATTAACTATGAGAGGTTGCTATATATATATTCTACATTTATATGGGAGTGTATATATGAGTAAATAAATAAGTGTTGCATGTATGTACAACTGCGGTAAGCAAATGGTTCTTTATATAAACTTGTTTGTAAATGAGTGTGTGTCCATTAAGATGCAAATAGCATGGCTATTGAGTAGTCCTCAGATCTAAAGAGATTGCCACGTGTTTATTCCTTTATTAGTACAGATTCTGAGATTTTTCTGGGTTTGACTAATGGAGGGGATTTGTATTTGTGTAGCCTTTTTTTACTCTGATTTGCAGCTAAGCAGGTCTCTACATCATCAGTGTATATGGAAGACCTATAAGGCAGAGGGCTATGCTATCTGTGAGACCATCTTTCCCTAAAGACATCTACCCATCTTACCAAGTCAGATAGGATGGATGCCAGTGGTGGGTCGCCCGTACCGGTGGCGGAAATTTGCACCCGCTCGCCGAACCGGCAGCAATAGCCGGCTGTCCACGCCCCCGAACCAGTCCTCCGGTCACCGCGGCTGGCAAAGAACCCTCTGCGCATGCAGAGGGTCATTTCCCCGACGTGATGTAGGCGCGCACGCGAGCGAAGCGAGCACACGCGCGCAAAACACACACTTCTGTAGCGATGCGAACCGGTAGGGAAGGTAAGTGGAACCCAGCCCTGATGGATGCACTTATAGTTCCTTCCCCAAAACATAGTCATCTAATGGGAGCTAGAAAGTATTATTTTCTGTGGCAGCCCCCAGCCCTATGGAACATCTTGTCCCTTGAAGTTCAGCAGGCTTCCACCCTTTTAGCCTTCCCTAAGGCCTTAAAGACCTGGCTTTTAAGAGCCGAGGTGGCGCAGTGGTTAGAGTGCAGCACTGCAAGCTACTTCAGCTGACTGCTAGCTGCAGTTCGGCGGTTCAAATCTCACCGGCTCAAGGTTGACTCAGCCTTCCATCCTTCCGAGGTGGGTAAAATGAGGACCCGGATTGTTGGGGGCAATATGCTGACTCTGTGAACCGCTTAGAGAGGGCTGTAAAGCACTGTAAAGCGGTATATAAGTCTAAGTGCTATTGCTATTGCTATTGCTTTTCCTCCAAGTGTTGGGAGAAGGTTAGAAGATGGCATATAAGCACAGACTGGCTCCAGGTTTTTGTTGTTTTTAATGTTTTATGTTGTGTCTGAGAGTTGTGTTTTATAGTTTTTAAAATGATTTTGTCTGTATTTTAATCCTTAATTGGGAACCACCCAGAGTTGACTGAAAGATGGGTGGCTATATATATGTTTAAAATAAAATAGAAATAATAATAATAATAATAAAATAAAAATAAATAATAATAATAAAAATAAAAATAATAAATAAAATAATAAAATCCCCCCCCCCAAAAAAAAATTTAAAAAAGATGGCGGCGTCCACGGACCGGCACCGACTGAACGGGTGTATTGACAAAATAAATAAAATAAAATAATAAAATAAAATAAAATAAAATAAAATAAAAATAAAATAAAATAAAATAATAAAATAATAAAATAATAAAATAATAAAATAATAAAATAATAATAAAATAAAATAGAAATAAAATAAAATAAACTGATCGTTTTCAGGTTATCCACAGCAGGTAAATTATACAAGTAGAATTAGGAGATAACAGGGATAGCTCCACGTGCCATGAAACAAAATGTTTGAATAAAGGCAAGATGGGTTGCATATAATTTGATTACCTGTCCCCCCCCACCAAGATCTTATTAACTTCTACAGTAGAATTGTGTCATAAAAAAATCATGATGCAAAATATTGTTAGTTTCAGGGACCTGCCATAAAGTGAGAACCACAAAGGAAGATTGACTGAAGTTTAGCAGATTGCACTTTTTTTTAATCACTTCCACCTGTTTTTACAAGTGAGATTGTGGCAAAAGCAAATTATAAAAGTACAGTCTAAGTCGGTGCTTTCCTTGTAGCCTGCAGCTGTGCATCTTCTACTTATGTAGTGATAGATTCAGTGGCCTGCTTCATACTGAAATTGTTTCCAAATATTCCTGCAAATCTTCCTCTTCACCCCCTCCCACCAAATTCAGCACAAAATGTGAGTAGAAATAGAGTTGTTTAATCAGAGAGTTGTGGTTTTAAATAAGTTGAATAGCGGTCAAAGGACAAAAAAAATGCATTATGCATGGTTTCATACTGTTTCTTTCTTTTTTTTGAATCTTTTATTTACACAAACAAACATTAAACAAACATTAAAAACATTGGACATTTTGTGACCATCCTAGTTGAACATTTCTTTATACACTATTTACATAACAATAAATAACATTATTGCTCAGTATAGCTTACTTTTTTTGATCTCACATATATACCCCTCGTCATTATTTATTTATATCCGAACTCTCTTTTAGTTTCCCTTTTCTCAATTTTTACTCTCTATTTTTTTCGACCATTTTTTCTTTCTATCCACTGATAAAATTTATCCCATATTGCGTAAAATTTCGTCTCACCTTTGTCCTTCAATTCCAATGATAGTCTATCCATTTCTGCACATGTCAATATTTTCTCTATTATTTCTTCTTCGGATGGGGTTTTCTCATTCTTCCAAAATTGTGCATATATCAATCTTGCTGCAGTTATTATGTGTAGGATTAAATATATCTGTCCTTTTTCGTGTTTTCCATGAATGATTCCTAGTAAGAACAGTTCTGGTATCATTTCTATATCCTTATCTAGCATCTCTTCTGACCATTCCTTTATCTGGGTCCAGAATTTCTTTGTTTTATTGCACAA
>QLTV01003409.1:294402-306126 GCA_003457575.1 Thermophis baileyi
GCCCTTAATTCTTTCTCAATTCCTCGTTCTTTCTTATCTTTTAAATATCTTGATTTAATTTGAAGATATGCCCACCATTCCAAATCAATCCCATCCTTTAATAGTTCATTCCTCGTTTTTATGTCCCCATCTTGATTTAAAATTTCTTTATAGGTGACTACTTTCCCCAGATTCAATAATTTTGGATATACAAATGCCTCTAATGATGAGAACCAGACAGGGATTCCCATATATATCCGCTGTTTTATTTTTAGCCATACTGCTAAAATGGATCGTCTAATGTGATGTCTTTGGAAGTATTGGTGCACTTTGTGTTTATCATCCCATAAAAAAGCATGCCACCCTACTTGGTTTCATGCTGTTTCTAAAGCTTAATAAAGAATTTGATTAATTATCTCAGCACATGTCCCACATATTTTTACTCTGGTATGCGTACAGATGCAATGAGTAAGATTAGATACAACTTCTAATCTCCTCTTGTCATTTATGCTTTCTCCAGCATTTGTGATATGGAAGAATCAAATCAGATTGAAAAGCTGAGCTAAATAAAACTGAATATGATGAAGAAGGGGTGGGTGGCCATCTCCACATAGCACCCTTTGGCACTTACACAGAATTTGAACTTTTGGAAAGGAAAAACCAGTGTCCAATGAATCAAGAAAGAATTCAAAATGTCAGAATGTAAGAGAAGCAGAAAGACACCTTTTGTATTCAATGAAATGGATAACAACCAGCTACGAAAATGGGTCAATAGTATCAAAGTAAGTTTATTGGCTTCTCTAGGCCACTCATGATAAGTGCAGCATTTTTTTTTCCTAAGGTGTTTTTTCTAAATCAGGAAATACCAATTTATTCAGTAGCCAGAGGCTGAATTTTACAGGCCTCAGTGGGTAGGACTACATCACACATACTATGGATATATTCTTCCCAACCTTTGTTTTTGAGGGAAATGTTTTTGTTTTTTACCACAATAAAGTAAATTTTAGGACTTATATTACAGTGTTGATAGATACCTTACCTACAAATATCAGGAAACTGTGCTGCCAATTTTCAGAGACCAGAGATTATATGGGGCCCTCAAGTTGGAGGTTGTTCTAAATGATTACCTAAGATAATTTAATCAGAAATTATTTCAATATCAGCCTTCATTAGCACTATGCAGTAGGCCAGACAAGAAACATCAATCATGAGTACTAACACTACCTGTAGGCTTATAGTAACACACTCTTGCTAGTCTGAAAGGATTTTCCTCTCCCTTGCTTTTATTCTCTCGAAAACTGAGGTTCAAGTCCCTTCTGAGGTACTTTCTTCATTCTCATGCCTACTTTGCACTCAGATTTCATTTACCAGATCATTGTTTAGGTTGCAACTTTTCCTCCTCTCTTCCAATTTTATTTCCACATACCATCCCAGCCGTGGTTTAAAAGATGCTGGAAATAGTCTGTGTGAGACTTTTTAGTTTGAGTCCTAGCATCGCGTGATGGGGTGAGCTCCTGTCACTTCCCTCAACTTTTGCCAACCTAGCAGTTCACAAGCATGGTAAATGCAAGTAAATAATTAGGTACCACTTCGGTGGGAAAAATAATGGCACTTTGTGCAGAAGTACGAACCCAACCAGTATCAGACCTGCCCAAATGTGATGCTTGAACATGACGCAACATTGGTGGAAAGAAAAGCCCCAAATGATGCTGCAGAACGGCATTAGCTATTTGTGAGTGTGGAGCTAGTTCACGTCCTGCGGAGCATTTCTGGTAACAAGCAAGCGTGAACCAAACTGACTAGTACAACTACTCTGTATTAATACTGTAGTCTCCTGGTTAATGTACTATCACCATACACTAAATAAATAAATACATCCTTTTAATACAAAATATGTGTCAGGCCAGTTTGGATGTCTCCATTGCCTAGAAGAAAAATATTACTTCCTTCAAATTTTTCTGGAGATTTAATCTATAGTAAGTAGAACATTTGACTTAGTCCGTGGACTTAGTCAAACACAAATACACTCAAATACAGACACCCATTTTGAAGAGTTACTGGGCTTCTTTTTGATTTCCCAAGTAGTGCTTCTAAGTTTTATCCAAGAGGAAAAGCGAAGGAATGTTTTTCTGGACAACATTCAAAGGAGATTTCTAGCAAGTGAGTCTGCTGCTGAGCTTTATAATTGTGTTATTTATCTTCCATTCAGAGCCCTTCCCCCCTCAAATCAGGGATTGTGACTCTTTCATTACATTTCAACATTCATCCCTGAATTTTGGTCTGATTTCAAGACCCCCCCACCACCAGTGGTGGGTTGCTACCGGTTCACCCCGGATCGGGCGAACTGGTAGTGGCGGCGGGAGGCTCCGCCCACCCGCCCGGACGTCTCTGTGCATGCACGTGCGCACACTCCCAATAGCGAACCGGTAGCGAGGGTAATTGAAACCCACTACTGCCCCCCCAACCAAAGACATCCCTGTCACTTAAGAAGACAATGAAGAAAGAAGTTAATGGTCAACTGGGAGAGACTATCCAATGTTGAAACTGGACCAACTTCTTTTATTTACTCTTCTATTTTTTAAAGATGACATTTATTCTCTTCTCTCCCCTCATCTCCATCTGTATTGTGAAGTTTGTCCAACAATCAGGTTCTTTTCTTATAATTAAAACCGCAGCAGAATTATATTGATGTGCTGCTGCCTTGTTCCAATTTCCAGCATGTCTCAGTATTTTTAATTATAAGGGCAGGATGGGAAGGTGATAGCACTTCACAGACACACAATAGGCTGAGAAAAATATCAGATTCCCAAGAAGAATAGACTACTAGAAGTGTGGTTCAAGATAATCAGCAGTGAGGATTAGCAGGTCCAGGAATAACAGCAAGCAAGGCTCTAGGTTGGCTCTGCAAGTATTAATCTACTGGCACTGTTATTTTAATTATAACAACTCTGGTGCCACTGCTTGTGATGTTCCTGGAAAGGTGATATGTATGGACTGAGCATAGGGAAAGCTCATTCTAATAATGAACAAAGCTCCAGGCTAGTTTCATCAACTTAATTATGCTTCCCGTGATCTGATCAATGATCTGATACTCTGATCAAATAAAGAGGAACAAAAAGAAAGGGGAAGAAACCCACTTTCTGAATGTTAATTTTCTCGGTAGACAACTGCGTTTGCTGAGATAGACTGGATAACTTGGTTTTCAGCTGTTGTAACATGAATGTTTTTTAAAGGATGAAAGGAATGAGTCCTCTAATGACAGACCTATCATTCTGTTAGCTGTCACTAGTAAACTTTGTGCCAAAATTTTAATTCTTAGATTGAAAGTCTGGAGTGATAAACCAATAGGAATTAAGAAGAGGTTGGCTGTTGTCTAATTCCAATCATTAAGCTGAGAAACACACAGAGTCTGTTGGTAACTGTGGTTTTGTCACCTTTATTGGTTTAAAATCTGGGTTTTTTTTTTTTTTTTTTTTTTTTTTTCCCAAGAGATGTTTTTGAAAAGCCTTTTTTTTGCTTAAATTTACAAAATTTTTATTATGGACAAGCCTCTCTTTGGCTAAAATTGACAAAATTTTAATCAGAATATCCAGATCAGATGAGGTTTATATTTATTGTTGGAAAATTACTGCCAGTAATTTCCAATTTAGTTGACACACTCCTAGTGAAATACTTTTAGATGTAACAGATGGGTTTGATCCCATTCTATTCTCATATGGAGTTTTAACTGCAGTTTTTGTTGATAAACAGTTTTGCAGATAAATAGTTAGTATTAAGTCCTTATCACACACACAAAATATTGATTAGTAGCCTTGTATCAACCATGCTTTGCAGCCATTGATTCTTTCATTCTGCAACACTCTTTTGTTCAGGGCTATAACTTAATGGTTTTTTTTAATATTTTATATTTTATGTCGTCATGGTTCCAGTATTTTTCAAATTCCTAATTGAGGTATCATTCCCCCTCCCCCATTATCAGATCCTAATCTCTTTATTTTTCAGTTGAATGTACTTTTTATATAAGTACAGAACAGCTTGAATTTCTCAAAGATTTCATTCTTATTGGTTAAGAATTAGATGCAGGTACACTTTGAGTTACAGGCTGTAAACATTACAAAGTAGTTTTTCCTGTCTTTTGCTTTGATTGGCATGGGACCACGAAGGTCTAAAAAAAAAGTTTCAGTGGCTGACTGACTTGTTTGAATTCAACCCTGGGAAAAATGTTCCTTTTTCCTTTTGCTTTGACATCACTATTAAGCTCATTAGAGCTTTTTTTTTCCTTATCCATTAGTATAACACAAAGCCATATATATTCCATTAGCAATACTAAGGAGTGTTTAGGCTGAGTAATAGCGAATACAACATCATCAGCCTATACAGTAGCTTCAATTTTATGTTCTGACATTGCTAATTTAACTCCTATTCTTTCAATGTATTTCCATTGCCAAAAGTGCTGGTGCCAATAAAAATAAAGACGGGAAAGGAGACAATCTTGGCTTGTATTAGCAATCTTGGCAGTGTTATGATAAATTACCACTTACGTTTATCTTACTCCAACATAACATGAAAGACCACTCCAAGCTGTCAAAAGCTTTTTCTGTATTTAAAAGGAAGACAGAGCTTTTTATTTTTCCTTCATTTCATTAATAATATTCAGAATATGTCTAATATTATTTCTCACCTATCTCTTTGGAGCAAATCTAGATTTATCAGAATGTATAATTCTGTATATGTTTGTATGTGTGTGCTTTTCAAGAATTGCCATAAAATGCTTACAAACTACATTCAGTAAGAAAATAGGTCTGTATGATTCTCAGTGTCTCACCCATCTCTTTTCTAATGATTCCCACATTTTCCATCTCCCTTTTTTTGGTTTTCCCCTCCTACCTCCCACCCTGAAATACATGTGCATGGAACATATATGTTCTGAGTTCATGCTTTGATCAAATGTCTATGATCTGGAATGGATGGATCTGATGGAACACGAGTCTTTGGGTATGGACAAGGACTGTCTAAACTTTCTGCTTCTCTGTGCATGGAATAGTTTGTGCACAGAACATTTTGCCTAGGCCATGCCTGATGGATGATTTTCCACTAGGAAATGCTAATCCACTAGGGGCAATGGCTAATCTATCCTGGTGGATGATTTTCAATGCTGGAAAATCTTACTCTTACGTTATTGCATTTTAGTTTTTAATCTTTTTGGAGACATATTTCACTCATATATGATTGGAGGGACATAAAAGACTAGCATAACAACCTGGAATTATGGGTGTTCCGTCACTGCAGACAAAGATTGGGCAGCTATTTGTCTGGGATGGTATGAGGATTCTTGCCTTGAGCACAGGGTTGATATATAGATGATATTCAAGGTCTCTTCCAACTCTGTGATTCTATGATCTATGAATTCTATGATCTATGAATTTAATAAATTAATACACCAACAATTCAACTTTGCAAAGCTGACAGAAAACATTATGGGGAGATGAAGGAATAGTGGAAGACAGTTCTGTTTCTGTTGCTACAGGTAGTCCTTGACTTACAACTACAACTGAGGCCTGAATTTTGGTCGTGAGTCATTGTGGTCCTAAGTCAAGTAAACATGTGACTGGACTGGGATTTTACAACTATTTTTATGATGGTTATTAAGCAAATCATGTCATAAGTCTGTATTCAGCTTATCCAATAGGCATTTTTGTAAATTTATTTATTTGTTTTTTTTATCCCACCTTTATTACTTTATAAATAACTCAAGGAAGTGGACATACCTAATACTCCTTCCTCTTCCTATTTTTCCTACAACAACAACAACCCTGCGATATATGTTGGGCTGAGTGAGAGTGACTGGCCCAAAGTCACCAGCTGATTTTTCCTACTTAAGGTGGGACTAGAATTCAGTCTTTTGATTCTAGACTAGCACCTTTACCACTATACCAAACCTTTTGCAAAAAATGGCAAAAAAATAAAACCCCACAAAATCATGTGAGCACAGAATCCTGCAACCAGTTGTAAATGTGAGATAGTTGCCAAGTTCCCGAAATGCAATTATCTCACTGTGGGTGTAGTGTGGCAGTTGTAACTTCAAGCATAGGCTGTAAGTAATTTTTTTCAAATTTGTCATAATTTTGACTGGTCATTAAACAACTGGTCATAAACTAAGGACTTATGATGTTCCAACTGGACTGCGTGCTTTCAAATTTTTCTGATTTCTCTTTCTGTATCTTATTGTATGCCATTGTTTATTCTATGCTTTGAGATTGGTTCTCCTTTAGAAAATAGAGTTTAGTTTTAAACATTTGGGCTTTGGCTAAAAATCATCTATGCAAGTATACATTTTGTTGTTGTTGTTGTTAGTTGCGAAGTCGTGTCCGACCCATTGCGACCCCATGGACAACGTTTCTCCAGGCCTTCCTGTCCTCTACCATCCTCTGTAGTCCATTTAAGCTCACGCCTACTGCTTCAGTGACTTCATCCAGCCACCTCATTCTCTGTCGTCCCCTTCTTCTTTTGCCCTCAATCTTTCCCAGCATTCGGCTCTTCTCCAGTGAGTCCTTCCTTCTCATTTTTTGGCCTAAGTATTTGAGTTTCACCTTCAGGATCTGGCCTTCTAAAGAGCAGTCAGGGTTGATCTCCTCTAGGACTGACTGGTTTGATCTCCTTGCAGTCCAAGGGACTCGCAGGAGTCTTCTCCAGCACCATAGTTCAAAGGCCTCAATCTGGGGAGAGGTGGGGTCTTGTCTTAATCTGTTAGCCGCCTCCACCGTGATGGACCCCTGGCCAATATAAAAATATATATTTTTTATTATTTTATTATTATTATTATTATTTTATTATTGTATAAAATATATATTTTATTTTGTATAAAAGTATACATTTAGGCTCCAATAAAGAAGAATATTTGTAGCTCAGGGTTGAAATGAGGGGTCTTGGTGCTCTCTGAGCTTGATTGTTTTCTTGCAGGCATTTTATTACCCTAACTAGGTAAGATCATCAGCACTAGTTTGGGTAATGAGTAATGGAACGTCTGGGTAAACGGTACCCAGTTTGGGTAATGGAACATCTGCAAGAAAACAACCAAGCTCACAGAGCATCAAGGACCCCTCATACATTTAGGCTATTCATTACTTCAGAAAGCAATTTGTATTTATTTTTGGTTACTTTTCTTTCTAATGACATTTGCTAGATTTTTCCATAAAGGAAAAGTAGAAAACGTATTTGTAATGTTTATAGTATGCACACCGATAGTATAGTTGCCGACTATAAATTTGCTTTGTAGCATGGCTGCTCTTTAATTTTACTCCAGCCCATTTAATCAGTTTGGATATTTTCATTACTTCCAGAAAGCAGATAAGTTTTCTGAGGCTAAATTCAATTGTTTGATTTCTGTTTTACTAGATGGACATTTTCTGATTCTCTGTTAAAATGGGCAGTGCTGTCCATGGAGGGATGGGCAGAGAGAAACCTTAGCAAATGCTTTCTTTGTATGCAAATTTTACAGTGATAAGTGAGACTGTTCATTTAAGCCAACCCTTTTAAAATAACCAGGAGGAATCTTTGAGTAGCCCCTGATCCTTTTATTGGCAGATCTTAAGAAAAACTATTGCAATTATCATATTTCTTATGCCGGCATAATGTATATTCTGTTGCATTTCATCCATTATCTATTTTAATTTCAACAATTGCCATTTCTTCAGTTCAATATGTATGCAAATGCAGATTTATCTTATACATGCTGATTTTGGATGTCTGTAGGACCGTTTCCTCCAGGAAGAAGTTGTCTGTTTGGTAGGAGCTAACAGCAGGGAAGGCTTGTTCTCTGTTTTAACCCAAAGGAATGTCAATACCAGAAAATCAACAGCCCCCATCCTCGGAAGAAGGGTGGTCCTCTTTCATATTATTGTTCTGAGGCCCATGAAGATCAGCTTTGCCAAAGGGCTTTTGGGCATGACGTGAATAGTTTAATGATTATTGTTTGGGGATTCAGAGAGTTTTGCAACCATTATGATGGGATTTGCTTTGCTTTCAATTTAGCTTCTTGGATTGGGGAGTGTTTGCTGCTTGGAGTTGTTACTGGGGAGAGTGCAGATAAGCCCCCCAAAATAAGTAAGTAAATGTCTTGTTATGAGTATAATAAAAGAACTGAACTGAACTCCTGCCATTGTCACAGGTAATGACATTTAAATGCCTCAACTACAAAGGCCCAAATCCACCCTTTTGCTGCTTCATGTCAAGTCCCTCTCCAATTGGATGAATTGATTTTTCCAAAAGAAATCGAAATGACCGTTCTCACTCACCACTATTGAATGGGGGCAGCAAATTGAGGTAGCTGTTTCATTTTGTTCTATTTTTACCTCAGGTGATTGCCTTCTCTTAATTTCAGCAATAATCTCTTGACATTTGAAATCAGGCTACCCCAAACCTTCCACATTTAGATTTTCAGTCTCGAAGCAGGTTTTCAAAACTCTTGACTTAATTATCAAGTGCTTCAGGTTTTTTTAGAGAGTCCTTCATAACTATTGTTTCTCCCACCCCCACCCTCCCTCTGCTAGTCCTATACAGACAGTTTTAAGGCTTCTTTCGTCATTTAAGCCTGATTTTAAACTACCAGGGGACACATCTGAGACATGCTAAACGTCATACTATTGTGGGAAGTTAGCACCCATCCCTATCCTAGGAAAATGAGATATTTTAGGAAATATTAAAGGGCAGAATATTTCCTCTAAAGGGGAGGCAGAAACTCAGCCCACCCCCACCTTTGTCAATGGGCCATTAAAGCCTGGGCCAGTCTATTCTACATAACAAAGATCTACCTCCTTCAGACAGAGCAATAGTAGAAATTGCCCAAAGCCCTTTCATTACATCATCACCCAGCAAGGCTCAACCAAGCCTGGGACTCAGAACAGCCTACAGAGTTGCCCCTGCATGGCCCCATGGGAGTCTGACAACCAATCAGAACACAAGCTCAAATTCAAAACCCAACAGAGGGCATAAAACCCAGGCACTCCCAGCATCTCTGCCCTTATTTTTGCCCAGGAGCCATGTGATCCTGTTCATCAATAAACCATCTTTCCAAGCAGTCTCCATGTTTCCAGTGTCTTTCTCCCCACTTGGAACTGAACCCAGATGGACATTTCTTCCAACACCAGTCTATAGTCAATCAAACTGAGCAGCAGATTAAATAGCTACTTCTAATAACTACGATTATAACAAGAGTTCTGTCTTTGACTATTTTTATCTCACTTATTTAAGAAAAAGAAAAAAAACTTTTGAAGTCAGACTCGATGAAAGCATTAGCAAAATAAACCGTCTGCATTTGGCTCAGCCTGATTTGATATTTACTGGCCTGTCAATGAGTAGCTGGAGAAAGCAGACACACACATTCTTTGTTTACCAGAAATTATGATAATTATGAGATGACATCTCCTCCATGCCAAATCATTAAAGGAGGGTAGGAAATAGAAAATCAAGTGCTAAAGAAGACAGCAATGTGATACAGGACAAATCAGTTGAAATACCTAAGAAAAACAAAGTATTCCAGCAATAGGAAGGGCCAAATGGGTATCTGCGATCCAGATACTCCCTGGAAATAATTTTGTCTGTCCCTGTTTCACCCAGTGGCCTTGAAGAAAGGCATAATAATCTTCTGCCCACCAAACAGGCTAGGAATTCCACATTCAGAGGCCTGTATGAAGCAACAAAGTCAGTGCTCTTCTCCAAAAGTTGGCTTGCATTTTCTAAAGCACTTTGGGGTGGGGGTGGAGGAAATCTCAAAATGCTTTAGGCAAGACATTTGAATTATGCTTTAATTTAAATATTAAATTGCAGATTGGACCAAAGACAGAACAGCTGAATGCATTTGAAAATGACACGGAGCAGAAGTTATGACTCTTCCAGATGTCTAGTGGCATACTTTGTTCTGCTTGCATTGCCTCTCCCTATTTGGCCACCCTAACAAAGCCTGGCAATTGTGCTGGCCTTGCTGTTTTCATGTGGATCAAGTTCATGATAGAGACTTGTAGATTCTCTTCCACTATGTATCATCTGCCAATGGAAAAGCAGCCATCAATTGCTCACCCTCATACATCCTGGGGTGAGCATAGGTAGCAGCTGCCTAGAATGGCTGGCTTAGCCACTTATCAAGTTTCCCCACTAACAAGTGACAGGTGCAGGGAAGGGACATAAGGGGAAGCCAGAGAGAGGCCTATTAACAGGGCCTATTAACAGCCAACCTCATCTTAAACCAGTGCTGCAAAAGAATGATGCTGCTGAAATGAGTAGCCATGGCCACCAACTTCAAGGAATAATTGATGTAGAAATTAAACAAAGAAAGAAATAACCCACAGAATAGGCAAGATGGCAAAGAACATGGTGTCCCTCCAACCTAACAAAAATAATACAAATACAATACAGGTACATGTCATTTTCTCCTTTGTCAGGAGAAAATGCTCTCATTACACAGCTAGTGAAACTCAGCTGTCTTTCCTGAGTGCAATTGATCTGTACAGCAAAAAGCACTCAACCCATATTTAATAAACAGTCCTGGCACTTTTTTGAAACAGCACTAAACCCATGTAACCAAGGAACCCATATAAGACTTGACAAGCATTTTAGAAAATGCTGGCTAGGTATCATGCAGGCAGATGCTCTGTGGACACCAATTTCTCTTTTAGCCTGGGCGTAAATGGTCATGGATCCAAAAGATCAAGAGGGCCATGACCATGAAATTTAATAATCATCCTGTTTTTTTACCCAAATTGCCAAGTGTGGCATACATAAAAATTGGGGCACGGCTTTGAATGCACGACTGTAGGTGCCATCTTGAGTTTTTTCATCCTCGCTGCATAAGCCATAGAGACCAGTACCCAGGAACAGGAAGAGATTTGCCTGAAGCAACCTAAAGTGTTCAGTAGAAGTTGAGCAGATCTCAGTTGCTGTCTGCGTCATTAACCCTTTGACAAAGAAGCACACTAGATAACATCCATGTCAAAAGTTATGTCAGAAGAAGAAGGAAAAGATGACTTTAAAGTTACAACTGGTAGAATGACCAGTTCTACCTTTGCTATAGCCTTGGGATAAGATGAGGCCATCATGATGAGGTCATATGATCAAGAGGACAGGAGGAGGAGACCATAGACTGATTTGTCCATCCTTAGTGGATTCATTTTTTGATGACACATTTTTGGGTGTTCTTTCATTGTCAATGCATAGGAGGTTTAGCCACAAAGACAGGCATTTCTGTAGATCAGCCTTCCTCAATTTGATATTTATTTATTTTTTTAATTTATTTTATTTTGTCAAGCATGTATAAGATAACAGATATAAGTATAAACATGTTTATGAATACATGAAATGGATACAAATAAATGGGGACATTAGGACAGGGACGGTAGGCACGATGGTGCACTTATGCACACTCCTTACAGACCTCTTAGGAATGGGGTGAGGTCAACAGTAGACAGTCTAAGGTTAAAGTTGTGGGGGTTTGGGGAAGAAACCAAAGAGTCAGGTAATGCATTCCAAGCATTGACCACTCTGTTGCTGAAGTCATATTTTCTGCAATCGAGTTTGGAGCGGTTTACCTTATGTTTCTATCTATTGTGTGCTCGTGTATTGTTGTGGTTGAAGCTGAAGTAGTCATTGACAGGTAGGACATTGTAGCAGATAATTTTATGTGCTACGCTTAGGTCAGACTGAAGGCAGCGTAGTTCTAAGTTGGCGAAGCCCAAAATTTCAAGTCGGGTGTCA
>QLTV01003409.1:310966-325406 GCA_003457575.1 Thermophis baileyi
ATGATAAAGATCAATGCACACCAGAATAACTAGACACAAGAACAGTTTTTTCCTGAAGAACATCACTCTGCTAAACAAATAATTCCCGCAACACTGTCAAACTATTTACTAAGTCTGCACTACTATTAATCTTCTCATCGTTCCCATCTCCTCCCACAAATGACTGTATGACTGTAACTTTGTTGCTTGTATCCTTACAATTTATATTGACTGGTTCCTATTATGATTTGATTGCTTCTTTGTACCCGGACTATCATTAAGTGTTGTACCTTATGATTCTTGACGAACTTATCCTTTCTTTTATGTACACTGAGAGCATATGCACCAAGACAAATTCCTTGTGTGTCCAATCACACTTGGCCAATAAAAAATTCTATTCTATTCTATTCTATTAATGTAAAGCCTTCCAGATGAACTAGGCCTGCAGTTCTCAGGAATTGCAACCGGAATTTCACCATTTTAACATATCCTAAGCAGAAAGGTCTAAATTGTACATATTTTAAAATTGTTCCTATGGGTAAGTGTCATATCTGAGCACTTTATATTCCAGGGTTTTTAAAAGACTGACACTAAGACACATATTTTTTAACAACATTCATGTAAAATTGTGGATCTTTATTTCAGTTCCTCCTCTGAGAAAATGCACAGTTGTCAGTGAAATAGTCACTGAGCATAGGTTTCCCCCTTTATTATTATTTTTATTTGTCCATGAAGGTAAATTCTAGAGACTGATGGATTAATAAGCATACTGGAACATATAAAAATGGGTGATTCAGTAGACTGTCTCTAAAACCATAATTAGAAAGTGGGCAGGCAGGCAGGCAGGCAAGCAAGCTGGCATGCATTCACTATTGTGTGAAGTGAATAGTAAATGGTTGGGTGGCATTTTTTCCTTTCCCCTCCAAAATGGAGTGTTATTGTTTAATCTATGAAGCCATCTCTCTCTTCCATTGTGTGCCATCCATAGATATACACACGCTTTTTTTTTTTGCACTGCCAAGTTCATTTTTGCATGTGAATTCTTTTATATATGTGTTGGTTTCCCAGTGGCTTGCAGATGCAAATGGAAAACAGGTGGTTCTTGTTATCTATGGACTTGTTTTTTTGCAGTAATTTTGTATATTTACAACTGATCATCAAAGATCAGATCTTGATACGTGTCTTAAGGGTTTTGGGTATCTGCAGTTTTGGTTTTGATTACATTGAGAGTATGTAAAATGGGAGGTAGACTTTGGTGTATGTATAATGTACCCGTTTTAAAGGATTAACGTTAGGTTGTCTGTAAAATGTAACTGTATTTGCTCATTCTCATTACTCTGTGTTGATAGATCTGTAATGTGGAAGCTTGAAACTTGGATAACCCCATGAGATCTCCAGTGGCTGTGTGAGAAGAAAGAGAGGAAATTTTGGTACACTGCATCAGCGGTATCCACAAGAGCTCATTGTGGTGACAAAAGCAGCATTGCAGTGTTATGGGTGCTTTTTTGGGGTCCTGTGTATAATTGTGTGTCTTATGCAGAAAATGAGTGAGGTTTGCACTGTACATTGCAATATTGTTTGATCAGTCTGATTCTCATATGTGGACACCCCTGCATGGCATTTAGAAAGTGGAAAAATGGGCTTGTGGGAAGAAGCACCCACATACCCAAATTCCACGTTATTCATCACGGTTTGCTTATCTGCATTTTTATGCTGGAAGGGACCACCCAGAGAATAATTAGGACTATCTGCATTCAAAAACTGAATCTCAAACAAGGTTTACACAGACTGACTACAAACAATGGCATGACAAAGTAACAATGCTAGATTAGAATATATGCAGGAAATACCATTTACCTTCAAGCAAGGACTGTTGGGACTCCAAAATAGAGAAAGTAAGAGAAAATGAAGAAACTAAAGTGCTTTGGGACTTTAATCAAACAGACAAGCACTTGCCATGTAATACCCCAGAATTATTGGCAGAATGTTGTCAATAAGAAAGACAAAAAAGTCTGGATCATGGAAATTCCTGTTCCCGGATGAGCAGAATGGAAGAGAAAAACCTGGAGAAAAATCACAAAATGCAAAGAACTGCAAATAGAAGTAGAGCAACTGTTGCAAAAGAAACCAAAGACAGTGCCAATAGTGATAGGAATCTTGAGTGCAATCCCAAAACATTCAAGTACCTGTTGAACACTATCAGCATTGACAAAATCACAACCAGGCAATTGCAAAAGGCAGCGTTACTTGGAATAGCTTACATCCTGTGACAACACCACCATCAAACATCCACATCTGCCTATCTCACATCCATGGAAAGGACTAGATAGGTGGACATAAATGCCAAATCCAGTCTAAACATCTGGCTGACTATGCGACCAGCCATAATAATATATTAAACTTTTTTTAAAAAAACTTTTTTATTGAATACACATTAAAACATTGGACACAGTGTAACCATCCTGGCAATTATCTTTGCCATACATACTAAATTATAAGATAAGTATCATATATACATTACTACTTATATACATTTGGTCTATTCAGTATTTACATATATAAAGACATCATACTTCTATCCATAATCATTTTAAGTCTGTCTTATCGGATTCCATTCTGTTATATTGACATACATAGCTTTAATTCTCCATACTATAAATCCTAGTTAAATATATTAAACTTGTATGCTGCCCAATTTTCAGCAACTCTGGGTGTTGAGTACTTTTATTGATAATAAAAATTACAAATAAAATCAATAAAACATTAAAAAAATAATGGTAAGCAGATTTTAGACCTCAGCGGCTGAAGATTTCAGACTAAGAGGAGGGGAGAACAAGGGTTTGAGAGATATAGTTGGGGCAAAACAAAAAACAAAAAAACCCCAGATCTGTTCACATGGCTTTTGAAGAAGGGGATGTCTTCATGCAATTGTCTTTCCTGACACTCTCCTGACCCTTTTATCTCCAGGGCAGACAATTTACATCCATTAGGGAGACTTGCAGGGTTTTGAAGTTATTCAGGAGGATTTCTCTGCTTGCGGTGTCTTTTTTTCTTCTTCTTCAAATGCAACTGCTTAGGTACCTGAGCAATGCACTTTCATTTTAGTCCTGAAACTGCGATGATTGACATCAACTCCTTATCCACACCAACTTGCCCTGGAAGCCACACTGTTAAATACCTTTTGATGAAAGAGCAAGCAATATTGTGCTTAATGTTTACTGTTTTGAAGGAAGAGACAACTCACCCTGCTGTTTGGGCAAATGTTGAAAATGTCAAGATTTCTCAACAGTCTAGTAAATTGCTTCCACTCTGGAAGTCTTTGATTTAAAGCCTCCCCACCTCCACCACCACCCCACTGGAAAAAGATAACAAAATAAATCTAAACTCATGCTTGTTACCAGAAGTTATTTTCTCTTGTGATCCTCTCTGATCGACTAAAATCTGGAGCTGTGGAAAATGTTAGCAGGTGAATGTCTTCTCCTCTGTTCTTTATTTAATTCTGAGCTAGCGTAATGTTTTAAAAAGTCAGCAGGCAGAGTCCATCAACATTCACCCTCGGTTCAGCAGAAAACAATAATCAAATGGTTTCATGGCCAGGCTGGGGAAAGATCTCATTTCTTGCTACCCTGCCAAGCCCAGGTGCTCCAGACCTAGGACCTCTAACAACACACGGACAACATAGCTATACTTGATTTTGACATTGTTTGGGTATGTATGTGCATGCACAAACACACAATTTTTAAAAATCAGAAAGGGAAGGAAAGGAAAGTCCTCAACTTACGACAGTTCATTTCGTGACCATTCGAAGTTACAACATCACTGAAAAAAGTGACTTATGACCATTTTTCACACTTATGACCGTTGCGGCGTCCCCGTGGTCACGTAATCAAAATCTGGACCCTTGGCAACTGGTTCATATTTATGACAGTTGCAGTATCCCGAGGTGACGCGATCACCTTTTGTGACCTTCTGACAAGCAAAGTCAACGGGGAAGTCAGATTCATTTAACAACCATGTTACTAACTTAACTGCAGTGATTCTGTGGTAAGAAAGGTCGTAAAATAGGGCAAAATTCACTTAATAAGTGTCTCTCTTGACAACAGAAATTTTGGACTCAATTGTGGTTGTAAGTTGAGGCCTACCTGTGCTTGTTTCATTCAAATGAGAGAATGACAGTTAAGCTTTGTGCTACTGTGGCACAGTGGTTAGAGTGCAGTATTGCAGGCTACATTTGCTGTCTGCAAATTGGCAGTTCAAATCTCACCAGGTTCAAGGTTGACTCAGCCTTCCATCCTTCCGACGTGGGTAAAATGAGGACCCAGATTGTTGGGGGCAATATGCGGATTCTGTGAACCGCTTAGAGAGGGCTGTAAAGCACTATAAAGTGGTATATAAGTCTAAGAGCTATTGCTATTGCTACTACAAGTTAGTGCAGGTTTTTTTCCCCTCAACCTAACCACTCAAGATGGTTAGAACCAGAATCCTCAGACAATATGTTGATCCAGTTTGTGTTCTCTCTCTGTCTCTCCTGAAGAACAGAGTTTTGTGCAACACACAGTCTATTCTGGCCCATTAAACTAGCCTGGCAGCACTTTCCCACTGCCACTTTTAGTTTCTATTACATAAATAATGGAGCCAGGAATCAGTCCCTTTTCCTCCAGGCCCTTTCTTGCAGGGAAGTCATCTCCTAATTCATTAGAAAACACAGACTTGATGCCATGTAGAATTGCTGTGCTTTAATGAAATTAAACTCTGAAATGAATTGCCTGATAGGGACGTGCTACAGTGGATATGTTCAAACATAAATGAGCAAGTCATCAACTACAGTATTTGGTTTGGGTCAGGAGTGGGTTCCAACTTACCTCGCTGCCGGTTCGCTCCCTCCCGCGCCGTGTGGGCACGCCTCGTGGGCGCGCCTCGTGGGCGTGCCCACGCCTCGTGCTCGCGCGCATGCGCAGTAACAAAAAATCCAAAAAAAATAAAATTAAAAAAAGCTGAAAACAAGATGGCGACCGCATGCACAGTGCCGGAACTCGGCTTCTGCGCATGCTCAGAAGGAAAAAAATAAAATTAAAAAAAATGCAATTTTTTTAAAAAAAATCAAAAAAAAGATGGCGGCGCCCACGGACCGGCACCGACCGAACCGGGTCGGTGACGTCATTGCGACATCACCAGCGGGTCGCTACCAGTTCGGGAGAACCGGTCCAAACTGGGAGGAACCCACCCCTGGTTTGGGTGTGTCAGCGACCATAAAAATAGGTCTAGGAATGTTCTTGCCAATTCAGAGACCACCTCATGGTTGGGGAACCAGCAATCCAGAAAGTTATTGAAGTATTAATATGTTATAAAATGTATAATCCAAAATTATAGATCATCTTGGCTGGCTGCATTTATTGCTAATGTCAAACATGTGAATGGAAACGGATGCTAAATCAGATGGATGGTGGCTATTATTATATTTTACATTTTGTTTTTTAGTGGGAGTTTAATGGAAAGAAAGTCTGGGTCTTTTTTTATAGCCAGAAATAGTGGGAATATAATAACTGGTTTTACATTTTCTCTCTGAGAGTTTCTTGGAATCCTACCTAAAAAGCCCAGCAGTGGGATTGGAGAAACAATACATCTGGAGAACATGTACTAGGATTTATCAATCTGGAAGAAATCACAAGTATACAGATGCCTCTTTCAACACTATTACTGATTGAATTGCATTTGGCAAGAGAGTAAAGAATTGGACTGGCTTTACAACTCAGCTTTTGATCCAAATCTCCATAGTAAATATAACAAATCCAGCTGCCTCTCCTGCCCCTGTGCACCCAAAATATTTGTAAATGCAAACACATATACATAAATTAACATGCCCTATATATCTACCAGAATTGCTTCCTTGCTCTTATGGCCTCCAAGGTAAGTGAGTCAGGGGTGGGTTCCTCCCGGTTCAGACCAGTTCTCCCGAACCAGTAGCGGCCCGCTGGTGATGTCACAATGATGTCACCAAACCGGATCGGTCCGTGCCGGTCCGTGGGGGCCGCCATCTTTTTTTTAAATTTTTTTTAATTTTATTTTTTTGAATATTTTTTTATTTTTTTTCCCTTCTGAGCCTGCGAAGAAGCCGACTTCCGGCACTGTGCATGCAGTTGCCATCTTTTTTTTGGCTTTTTTTTTAAAAAAATCGGATTTTTTGTTACTGCGCATGCGTGCGTGGACGAGGCGCACCCACGCGGTGCAGGAGGGAGCGAACCGGCAGCGAGGTAAGTTGGAACCCACCCCTGAAGTGACTTGTTATTTTCCTCTCCTTTGTCACAATTTTATTATTTGAGAAGTAGTGTAGTTGGAAAGCTCCAGTGAATGGAATCCTCTGAATACTACAAGCTTAGTAGAGTGAGGCTTGCATGCGGTCCTCCAGCTGTAAACTAAGCGTTTTCTGAATCGCCATGGCATTCTGAGGTATTTCTCATTCTATAACCTGCCACTGCCACTGTTGTTCAAATTCCTCACTGGGAAATTCTGGAAGTTGAAGTCCACACATCTTAAAAGTTGCCAAGTCTGAAATATACTGGAGTAGATAGTTGTTGCCTGATTTGCTTTATTGTCCCTGATGTTTTGGAGATAGATGAAAGACCACCTCACACAGCAGCTGCAGTATCAATAGCGGTCCCAGAAGAAGGCTTCTTGTGTTTGGCAGGGGAGTTTCATTCTTGTGCTGCTGGAAGCACCCAAAGGAAGGAACACATTGTGAAACTAAGGAAAATGAAGCTGTGGATTAACCCAAAACTCACTGGATTAAAATATGCCATGAGCTCCAAGATGCTCTTGGCATTTTGGGGTTCATTGGCATCAATAAAGTTTCTGGGGAAAGGAATGACTGGAAATAAGGAACAAGAGTCAGAAGTTCACTTGTGCTGCTTCTGGGTGCCTACCCACAGTTTGAAAAAACTTTGCTATGGAATATACTGTAGGAAAGCTAGGAAACATACTGTATGTCTTTAGAATTTTTATCACTCAACAGGAAGTATGCTGGGCTAATCAGATCAATCATTCTCACCTGGATCATTCTACTAATCAGATCACAAAGCCTTAGTTCAGGGGTCCCCAACCTCTGGGCCGTGGCCCACTACTGGGCCATGGAAATGATGGGCAAGCACATGCATGTACACACCCCCACGTGTGCATCCCCACGTATGTAGTGGGCAACCGTGTGAGTGCGTCCTCCATTTGTGTGAACAGTGGGCATGCATGCCTGCCGCTCACACAAAGGAAGCTGCGTACGCATGCTTGCCCACCACACATGTGGGATCATCTCCTCTCCCCCCCACACACAGGTCTGCAAAGCCAAAAAGGTTTGAGAACTCTGCCTTAGTTCATGGCATAAACATATCATGCAAACTGGGAAATCTGGCTTATTCTTCTTAAGCCACAACTTGAAGGCAGAAGGAAGTTTTGCTTCCTGATTTGCTTGTAGAAGACACATTAAAAACCCTACTTTGCATATCAAGCTAAGATAACGAAGGGGAACCTTTGGCTCTGCGGTTGAAGTACAACTTCCAACATTTCTTGCCAAGGTCAGGAGGGGCAGTTGGGAGTTGTAGTTCAACAACAAATACCAGGAAGAAGAGTCCCATGCGGGCAATCAAGAACAGAGCATCAGTAAACTCTTGGTGAATAATAATTATTCCTTATAAACTCAAACTTTACTCAACATTGAGAAAGCATCAGTGGTGGGTTGCTACCGGTTCGCCCTGGTTCAGGCGAACCGGTAGCAGCGGCGGCGGAAGGCTCCGCCCATCCACCCGGACGTCATCACAGACTATCTGTGCATGTACAGAAGCTTCTGTGCATGTGCAGAAGTGGCATGCATGTGCACATCTCCAAACCAGTAGCAAAGGTAAGTGAAACCCATTACTGGAAAGCATAGAATGTTTCTGTTTATGTGTAAAGTAGTCTAAAGTTTATTGTTCTTAATAAATTGGCTTCAATTGAGAAATTGGAAAGATTCAGTTCTGAAAAGTGGGCCTTGCTATATAGCCAGGATAAAATAAAAAAGATTCTGAAAGGATTGGTTCACCAGTAATGACAAGTAACTTAAACCATCCTTTTTATGCCCCCAGCCAGGTTGGGGCATAAAGCCCAACAACTATTGGAAAAACTTCTATGAAAAAAAGTAATTTGATTTTCTAAAATTAAAACATCTCTACCTATTAAAAAAAAAAAAACCAGGAAAAAAGCCATATTACTACTTTTGGTAGAAGCAGCCAGCCTCAGCGATCAACACATTCAGCTCTGAAGGTTAAACCACTTGGAAAATCTTATTGTATTCTTACATATAGTTTCAGCTGCTGGGGAAAAAATAGACTAGACACTAAATTCTCCAAGACACAAGAAATTTAAGGATGTGCTTAATTACATACAACCAAAGTTGCACTGCCCTTTCAACTGACCCCTCTGATCCCCAGGAGGTGTAAATCAACATAGCTGCACTGAGGTCAAGGGGGTTCTGCTGATTTAGAGAACTGGAGGGTCTGCCCCATGGAGGATAATACAAGACTAATGACTCCAGCAATCACTTCAGCCCTTGGCAGCTCCAGCAAGTGCTGTTTCATGTTAGTTATGTATCCTGCATGCACACTGAGCTCCAACTTACTGTAAATAGAATGGCGAGCGCCTACTTACTGAATAATTTATGGCACATTAAAAAATGGCCCAAGGCAGTAGACTTTTCAGGTTCCACAAAGGCCTTGCGTACTTCCTCTTGGTGCAATTACATAAAGGAAATGCTGACTTTCTGAGTTATGAAATATAGATTAGCCATTCAGGGAGAGATCAAAAAATCCCCTTACAACAGGGTTTCAGATCTACAGCTATTGCCTTTTGAGTGATTGCCAAGTTTTATTCAGTTCAGTCTGACAGAGAGCAATAGGGAAGATGCCTGAATAGTCTTGGATCAGTTCAAGGGGGGGGGGGACATCTACAGTATGACAGGAATAGATACAAGTATTGAAATCCTTGATGATTCTATCGCATCAATGCAAAAGCTGAAGGTCCAGAAGCAGATTTTGCAAATGTGAAGATGATGAAATTCTCAGTGGTTTGAAGGGTGAATTAGATACAGACTTCTTGGGTTTTTTGTTTCTTTGTATTTAGTACCATACCTTATCATGTCTCTAGGAAGGGCAAGGACAAACTTCCAATTGCATTGATCCTATCACTCCATTGTATACAGATAAGAAAGAATTATGGATCTCATATTTCCTGAATTGTCAGATTCCCATTACTCATGGAGATTTCTGCTAATAAGCTTTTCAAAATTTGACTTTCCATCCAAAGAGTATACAGACTGCTGCAGGTTAACTTAATCCTTTATTATAGTGTTATACGGGCATATAAATAAACAGACACACCCGTATATTTATTTTACATATATTTATTTTATGTACAATATACAGAAACACTGTTATGAGGTATGCTTTCTCAAAATATGATACAAGCATTTTTTTTGGGGGGGGGAGGTACTGTATGTGTTACTGTGAATTCCTATGAAACCCAAAATGGTCACAGACAAAGTCTGTGGGTGCAAATCAAAGCAACTCCCTGCACAGAGCTTAAATGTGCATTTCTTTCCAAACATGTTGGCTAAAAGCCAGCAGCATTAAGCATGCTCACGCTCTCAGAAAATAATAGGCTTAAGTTGAATGTGTGCTACTGAACATATTCTAGTGAAAGGTGCATCCAGGCTGTAGAGAAAAGAATAATTAAATGCCCAGCTAAGTGGCAGTGCCTCACTGACCCTAACTGCCCTTGGAAGAAGGTCAGACCCTGCTAGTAATTAGAGGGGAACCTATAGAAAATCCTAGAAATGTGGGTTAAAGTGAAAAGCTGAAAACTCTTTTCCAATGGCAACATATTTTTACATTATTATAAAAAGAACAACATGGGCCAGTTTGTCTGGTCATCACAGGTTACACTTAGCTTAAAGGAGGATTGGCTTGAATAATCAAGAACTCAACTTTCATATCAATTTATTGTTCAGATATATCAGGATGAATGATGATGATGATGATGATGATGATGTTATCCATTCAGCCGTCTCCGACTCTTGGCTATTCTATGGGCCAGGTCTCTCCACATCTTCCGATCGTGCACTACTTGAGGGATGAGTAAAACTCTCTAAACCTCAACCCAAATCCCTCGAATGCTCCCTTCAGTGGTGAGAGAGTTCAGGTGCTAAACCCCTTTAGGCTGTAATAGCTAGCCTTGGCCATGTCTTCTTCACCATCTCTACTGGGTGTCTAGGACAACTTGGCATGGCCAACTTGCCATAGCCAACTCACTGCTCGAAGAAATGTTAGAATAGAATCATTAAAGGAAGTATGCAAAAGGAGGGATAAAATGAAATGTGAATGACAACCGTTAAAATCATTTTAAAATTATTTTAAATAATTGAATAGTTGAATTGTCCCATGGCACGTTGTCCCATGGCGTGTTGGCCATGGTGAATTGTCTTGTGCCGAGTTGGCCATGGGGAGTTGGCTGCAGTGAGTTGGCTGTGGCGAGTTGGCCATGGCAAGTTGTCCCATTCCACTCTACTGGGCTCCTGAGTGCCATCAGTTTCCTCTTTTATAGCAGCCAGCAACAAGTGCTGGGAAGCAACTGGGCCTCCCATAGGATGGTCTGGACTTAACTAATGGCACTTCTGGATATCCAACTAATGGAGGAGAAAAAGGAGGGTGGTAATGGCTGCACCACTGTTGCTGAGGAAACAGGAGTAGTAGCAAAGAAGGAAGTGTTGTGTCAGTAATGGCAGCAATACTTCATGCCTGCCTGCTCCACTTAAGACCTCACAGGACCCAGTTTGTTGAAGGCATAGGGCAGGGGAAACCAGTAGCCCTCTGTGCCTGTGGGTCATAAAGGAGCCCCCCCCATCCAATTCTTTCAGTGTTTGTACAACCTTCCTCAGCTATTCCTTGGTTTATCAAATAGCTTAAACATATTAGGCAATGATGTTTTATTTTGTTTCCCTGTGCTATTTTTAAGGGAAGCTTTTTGTTGTTGTTGTCTAAGTCTTTATTTTTATTTATTTATTTATTTATTTTGTCAAGCATGTATGAGAAAATAAGTATGAGTATAAACATAATATATAAACATATAAGTATAAACAGGTATAAGTATAAGCATAAGAAATGAGTATGAATAAATGGGAACAATAGGACAGAGATGGTAGGCACGCTGGTGCGCTTATGCACGCCCCCTTAAAGACCTCTTAAGAATGGGGTGAGGTCCACGGTAGACAGTCTAAGGTTAAAGTTATGGGGGTTTGAGGATGTAACAACTGAGTCAGGTAGTGTATTCCAGGCATTGACCATTCTGTTGCTGAAGTCGTATTTTCTGCAATCGAGTTTGGAGCGGTTTACTATGAGTTTATATCTACCAGTATTGTTTGCCTGTGTATTATTGTGGTTGAAGCTAAATAGTCATTGACAGGTAGGACGTTGTAGCAGACAATTTTGTGTACTAAGCTTTTTATTTATTTTGTCATTTTTAAAAAAAAACATAGTTAATATATACTCTGCCACACCCAAGAGGAGTCTGGTGCTTTACATATGTTGACAGAAATAGAATAAACCATCCATGGCCAAAGAACATAATAACCAACAACAAATAATCATAATAATAATCAGTCATGTGGCATCAGTTCATCTCCCCAAAAGGTGTCTGAAGTTATTCAATTTTTAATAGCTTGTAGAAAGTCAAGAGAGTGGGAGCAGAGGAGGGGGGGGGTGGACTCTCTTCTAAAGTATGGGCACATCCATGAAAAAGGGTTGGTTATAATAGAGCCTCTATTCCTCTTATCTTACAAGAGAGGGGCATTATGAACTGGTTCTTCCCAGATGTCTGAGTTGAACTAACTAAAATAGGGCAGGTAAAGTGTTCCTCACAGTAGTCTAAACTAGTGTTGATGAGGGCATGAGTTACAGTTGCATTTGAGGGGTAAATACAGTCATTTTGTGTTCATCTGTTCATTATATATGCCTGTTTTCACTGTTTGGCTTAGGGCTCTATGCAGTAGAATCAGCAGAATTTTCCTCCAATTTCATCACGTTATTTATCCACTGGCTCCAAGTCAAAAATTGGGGCATTATCTTATGTCACCTTAAGCCATGCAATCTAGTACGTGTAATGCCCTTCATCTGTAAACACCCCCTCCAATTGGCTGCTGGGTCTGTGACAGCAATGCCAATGCCCTACTCTCATTGGTCCACATACAGTGGACCATACAGTATGGTCAACTTTTGGGTTCCAAGTCCCTTGCCCTATGGGAGGGGCCTTTACAAGAATACTTTTCACTCTTTTTGGCTTTGATGAAGTTTTTAAAATTATTTTTCATTAAAGAATTTTACACAATAGCAAAAACAGTACATTTTTTAAAAAAATAGAGAATAGATAAAGAAAAGAGAAAAAAAGAAAAAAAGAGAGGCTTCTGATCTTCTCTATAGCAGTTAGAAATAAATTTATCATCCATCCTTCTTCTTAACGTTACATCATAATTCTCTTCTTCCCATATTTACCCTTTTTATCTTCCAATCCATACATCACCAGACCAACCCCCCCCCCCAATTTTCAGCAAAAGGTTCATAAAGAATTTCCTAATTCACTAATAAATGTACTTGTTTGATCAGTTAATAAGTCAATTTTGCCATCTCTGCAAATTCTGTCACCTTCCCCAGCCATAATTTGATGGAGATTTCAATGAAATCAATGAACAGGAGCACCTTAAGGCTATTATTCTGGATTGCCCCTAGATTTTTAAATATTTGTATTTATCACATTTTTAAACTGCCCATCTCCCTCACAGATGGACTCCAGACAGTGTACAAATTAAAATATTCATACATAAAACATATATAATGTTTTAAAATAATGAACTCTAGAGTCAGGAAGAAAGGAATGGGAACCACCCATGGATTTCTCTTATCAGAGATAAATATGCCTTTTACCTATCCCAAATGGATGAATGGCTAGAAAAGAGATCACAGAATGGGAACCCAATTCACAGTTTAAATAATATAATAAATTATAATCTTATTTAGATTACAAAACATAAAATATAATCTTATTTAGACTTTGAAATTACTTCTAAAAGTATTCTAAAAGTATTTTCAAATATCTTTGAGTGAATGTTCAACATTTCCACTTCCATTGTTGCCGACTTAATACTCTTAGACAGGAAACAATAATCTATCAATATGGCCAGGCACTCATGTTTGTTCTTTGGTAACTCTTGTTAAGCATTCAACACAAAGTTGCGTATCCACCAGGGTTAGAATCTATCCCCACTTGGGTCTTAAAAAGCAATTTGATCGGCAAAAATCAGCAGATGAAGTTTTTCTCACCAGCAAAAAACTGTTGATGGCATCTGCAAATCAAGATGGTGCTAAACTATGCTCAAAGCTAAGTATAACCTCTTTTTACATCTTTTTTGGTATGACATATGAGCACTGCTATCAACTAGGAAAAGTTTTAGTTTAGAAGATACTTAATAAGAGGAAAAATTTGCAACTGCAATCCTGGAACCATTTAGACTCCAATTAAATCCTCAGTTTTGAGTTGATATGTATAAGATTGTACCATTACCATATTTGGATAATTATGTTTGTTTGTTTGTTTGTTTGTTTGTTTGTTTGTTTGTTTGTTGTTGTTTATTTTATTTTTATTATTTATTAAACAAATTAATATAGGTGACCCTTGGCAGCTTACAACATTTAATTTTTTTAAAAAAAATCTATCAAATATTAAAACCGTTTTTTTTAAAAAAACCCTACCCCACCCCTTATGACAGCAACAATCCAATCAGAAACCCAGGATCAGTTAATGCTCCTCTTTCGGTACTTTATCTTCTACAATTCCCTCCCCATTGATTCCAGTGAAATATGTAGCTCCATGTACACCAGAAATATTCCCTACCTGAGGTCAGACCAGTTTCTCCCCCTTTGAAGGAAAGCGATTAAAAAACTCCCAAAATTTATATTTGCATGATGTCCACTCACAAATTGTGGTGCTTAAAGGTTATACGGAAAATATCCATCTTCACCAGGCAGAACCTACAAAAAAATAAATATTACTAAACCAGGGTTCTGTTTTAGGCCCAGTACTCTTCAACATACTCATCAATGACTTGGACGAGGGGATAGATGAGGAACTCATCAAATTTGCAGATGACACCAAGCTGGCAGGAATAGCCAACACTCCAGAAGATAGGCTCAAGATACAGAAGGATCTTGACAGACTTGAACATTGGGCGCTATCTAACAAAATGAAATTCAATGGTGAAAAAAGTAAGGTTCTACATTTAGGCAAGAAAAACAAAATGCACAGGTACATTATATGTGGTACCTTGCTCAATAGTGGTGACTGTGAGAGGGATCTTGGAGTCCTAGTGGACAATCACTTAAATATGAGCCAGCAG
>QLTV01003409.1:329783-341246 GCA_003457575.1 Thermophis baileyi
TTTCTTTCTTTTTCTGCCTAAACCAATTTGTAGCATAAATGGGTTACATAAGCCTCCTGCAACAGTGGTGAGAGGCATATCACGGTGTCGTTGCGCAGAATCATCTAAGGTATCAAGCAGGATTATTTGTAATTAGGAGAAGGAAAGGGAAATGCTTTGACAAGCACCGACATGCCTGCACGTTTACTTTAAAACAATAAAAAAAATCCTGATGAAATATGAAGATGAAATATGAGCTGCAGAGGGTTGAGTCATGCTAACTTCATAGCATCCTTGGGGTGGTTCTGCCTGAAGGAAGTGGAACTCTGCATATTTAACTTACTATCTAGAACAATAAGGCTGCCATGCCCTATGGACACCAGTGGAACTTACTCCCAAGTAAAACTCAAGAGAATAGAAAGTAGAGATTTAGCCTGCACTTTGAAGGAGATTTTGGATACATTATGTAGCCCAATTCTATAGGTGTGATTTGAGTGATACCAAAAAGAAATGTGCTTCTTTAGTTTTAAGACTTTGTAAATAAGGGAAGACAGGTCCAAACAGCTGTTTTCATGCATAGCAAATACAATCTGCCAAAATATTCTATGCAGTCACTCAAAAAATCTGAATCACCTCTCTAATACATCTGCTGCACTGAGATCAAAGCATGGCTGCAATCCTCCGTGCCTCGCAATGAAATCCCACTGAACTCAGTATGACTGCCTGCATCTTAATAGACATGGTTAGGATAAAGAAAATCTAGATTTGAGAATCAGCAAATCATTTTTAATAAAATAAACTGGTCTACGTGTATGGGTCAAAAAGAACCCAGTAGAGATAGCTTTCCTTATGTAGTATTTATCTTTCTCTTTGCACCTTACTTATGAAACACCATGATGTCATACTGCATGCATCTTTCGGACCTTAGAATGACCACTTATTGGGGTTTGACCCAGATTCTTTCTAAGTTTAAGCCCCTTGTGTCCAATCAGCTGAGCAGTATGGAGCGGGCTATGGGGTACAGTGGGAGAGAGACATCTCTGCCCTATCCTCCATTCCCTATTTTACAATGCAGGGAGCATTTCTCTCCCACTGCAATGGGACAACCTTCCTCCCACATGGCTGTCAGTGATTAGGTCCACCACTCCATTTAAACCTGGGTTTAACATTCTTTTGGAAGAACACTAAACCCAGGTTCAATAGTCCTCTAAAAATGGACCGGTGGAGGGCCTGTGCTGTGCAATACCTGTCAGCTTTAAGCAGACTACTTATTAAACCTGTATTTTGTGTTTTCAGGGTGGTGGGCCAGGAAAAAGAGGTACCCTGATCTTATTAAAGATAAGCCAAGAATAAGAGTGAAAGGAAAGATATTTGTGTGTGTGTGTGTGTGTGTGTGTCCCAAGCCCTGGAAATGGCTAATAGATTTTATTCAGATCAATATACAAGAGAGTGTTCTTTTGTAAAATAACATCTTGACAGACATGTCCAGACTTAGGTCCATTTGAATCCAATAGTCCAAGTCTAAGACACACGAAGAAGAAAGTTTTTGGGGTCAGAGATGACTGTGCTAGTTTTGGTATAGCTATGCCAATGAGCTAAGCCAGTCTTTTCCTGCCTGCTGGCTCCACTATGGAAAGTGTAGCTCAGGGGTGAAATTCAGCAGGTTCTGGAGAACCGGTAGCGGAAATTTTGAGTAGTTCGGAGAACCGGCAAATACCACCTCTGGCTGGCCCCAGAGTGGGGAGGGAATGGAGATTTTGCAGTATCCTTCCCCTGCCACGCCCACCAAGCCACGCCCACAGAACCGGTAGGGAAAAATTTTGAATTTCACCCCTATAGCCTAAGATACCTTGAAGGCAGTAGTTTGGAGGAAGCTGAGCTATTAGTAAACGAAACCTTTGGTTTATAAAACTATTCTTTTTTTCTTGTTAAGCGATTTAGCTTTGTGAATTGCTGTGCATTTTTTAATATCCCAATATAGGAAGAAACAAAATGGATCTATTTAAGAATGGGTGGGAGGGGTTTATATTATTGTGTTTTGTTCCTTCTATAATTGTTTACTGTTTGTGGTTTAAACCTCATTATATTTGATGAGGATTTAGTTATATATTTGGAATGTTTTGGGGATTGTTATAGGATTATGCAGTGAGAATTGTTTTAAGAGGTTTGTATCAAGTCTGTAGATTGAGTATAAGGCGTTGTGTTGGGTATATACGTGTCTTTTATTTCTTAAAATTAACATCAATTTATGTTTTAATTTTAACATCAAAATATATAGAAATTCAAAATTTTACATTACACTCAATTTTATACCCACTTCGTTAGGACGTTCTACTAAATTGAATGGAACTTACTTCATGGTAGTTCAGCGGTTCTCAACCTGTGGGTCACGACCCCTTTGGGGGTCGAACGACCCTTTCACAGGGGTCGCCTAAGCACACGCTAGCCTGCCATCTTGGTGCCACCGTGTAGGGGTGAAATGCTCCTGGTTCGGGTGTGCCTGCGGGTCACCGGACAGCTTTGCGCATGCGCAGAGGGTAAAAGAACCCAAATGGCGGTGTCTGGGTGAGTGGGCGAACTCTCCCGCTTCCGTCGCTACCAGCTGTCCGGCGACCCGCAGGCACGCGCGAACCAGGAGCATTTCACCCCTGGTGCCACGTCCCCTTTGTCACCTCATCGCACATGGGGAGGGGGAGGGGTGGGGGTCACTGCATTAGGAAGGTTAAGAACCACTGGCCTAGAGTAATTTATTACCAGCTGTCCGGCGACCCGCAGGCACGCCCGAATCGGGAACATTTCACCCCTGGTGCCACGTCCCCTTTGTCACCTCATCGCACATGGGGAGGGGGCGGGGGTCGCGGCAGCGGGGCGGGGGCGCGGCATTAGGAAGGTTGAGAACCACTGTGGTAGATGGATAGGATGGTATTGCAAATAAGAAATTGTTGCATAAAAGTTTGTAGTAATGCAGCTCCTAAGCAAAGCTATACTATTTTAAAGGTTTCTGAGCCTTTCCTTGAAACAAAGGACATCCAATTCACTTTGCAACATCCATAAACCATGAGACTTTGTTTAGACTAATACCTATTGATATAATGGCTTACAAGGGCATTGACAATGTCTGTTCTTATTGTTGGCAGAGGCATCGGGATGGTGAGGGGGAGTGGTGGTCATGATTGCCCTCAAAAAATCAAGACAGCAGTCACAACCATCCAGTCAAAGCCCCATCCCCTTTTTAATCTGTTGAAACATGTACACAAGGTGCGGGATTTGATCACATGGTCACAACTGCCAACCTGATTTTTTTAAAAAATAATAATAATAATTTCTCTGGATGTCCAATTTCTTGGTTAAATCTGTTTAGTAACAGAGCTAAAGAAGGAAAAGTTTTGTTCTGTAACATCCTATGGAGCTAGGTCTTATTTTATAAATCTCGGGGAATATTTTATCAAGCAGACATAACAACCAGCCTTAGTTCCGGGATTAGCTTTGCTTGTCTCAATGATAGTTTTGTCTAAATAAAAATAAATCTGAATGTTTATGTAGATTTCATCACCACCGTTCTTATAGATACCTGCATTTAAGCCTACAAACTCTAATAAACATTGTGTTTATATAGAGCTGTCTGACCTTTTGCCATAGGGAAGACATTTTTCCTTGATATTATATTATCAGGGTGGTTCATTGTACCTGGGGATTCTACCACACCTTTCCCATGGGCTGAGTTTTGCCATCCAAGTTCCTCCCACATGAGATGCTGAGTTTTGCCATCCAAGTTCCTCCCACATGAGATGCTTTCAGTGATGCAATCTAGTGCTCAGAAATTCAGCTCAACGCTAGTTTATGGGCAAACTCTATTAATTAGCCAAGAAGCTGTCTTTGAAATTTGCACTCCTTCGTTTCTCAGGAGGTCTCAACTATGATAGCGGATAAGATACAAAACATAATAGCAATAGCACTTATATACCGCTTTACAGCCCTCTCTAAGCAGTTTACAGAGTCAGCATATTGCCCCCCAACAATCTGGGTCCTCATTTTACCCACCTCGGAAGGATGGAAGGCTGAGTCAATTTCAACTGGTGAGATTTGAACTGCCAAATTGCAGGCAGCCGGCAGTCAGCAGAAGTAGCCTGCAGTACCGCACTCTAACCACTGTGCCACCGCGGCTCATAATGGAACCCTACTCACTTTTATCTCCTTTATTTTTATGTTTATATTTAATCTGAGTTAATGACCACTCTCTACCTAGTGGAACTTGGAACAATCTCTCAGTGGAACTTGATATTCTCATCCATATCCATCAGGAAGCAGATTCTTTGAAATAAATGTCTGAGGGGTCCTTGGTGCTCTCTGAGCTTGGTTGTTTTCTTGTAGATGTTTCATTACTCCAAACTAGATAACATCATCAGTGCTAGGTGATGATCAGGTAACTAGATACTTAGTTTGGGCAATGAAACATCTACAAGAAAACAACCAAGCTCAGAGAGCACCAAGGACCGCACAATTCAATCCTGAGCTACAAATATTCTTCTTTAAATAAATGTCTGCAGTGCCCAAGGTGACGTGTCCCTTCTTTCTCCTTGTGTTAGTATTGGCTTTTGACCAGAGATGAATTTACTTGTTCATCAGGCTGACAGAAAAAGGAAAAGGACAGCAGTTTTTGATTCACATAGAAAAATGCTTGCTCATTTTCTACTTCACTTCTAGGTTCAGTTTGCTTGCCTGCCTTCCTCACTTTCAGAAGGAAATCAAAAGTGTCAGTAAAGTTATATGGGACTGGTAGTCGACAGATTTTGAGTGCTACATCTTTTGTATCAGAGAAATAGAACAGTGGGTTTTTTTTCTTATCTGTTTTTTTTCACCTCAAAATTTCTCTTAACTTGTCTTGGCCCTTGGTCTAAGAATACGACTACAGGTAAGTCCTCGACTTATGACTACAATTGAATCCAACATTTCTGTTGCTAAATGAAACATTGTTAAGTGAGTTTTCCCCATTTTACGATTTTTCTTGCCATAGTTGTTAAGTGAATCGCTGCAGTTGTTAAATTAGTAACGCGGCTGTTAAGTGAATTGGCTTCCCCATTGACATTGCTTGTCAGAAGGTTGCAAAAGGGGATCACATGACTCCAGGAAACCGCAACTGTCATAAATGTGTGCTAGTTGTCAAGCATCTGAATTTTGATCAAGTGACCGTGGGGATGCTTGCAATGGTTGTAACGGCCGTGTGAAAAACAGTCATAAGTCACTTTTTTCAGTGCCGTTGTAACTTCAAACAGTCACTAAATGAACTGTTGTAAGACAAGGACTACCTGTATAATCCCTGTTCAATTTTTCTGAGGCCAGATTTTTGGACAGCCCTTTTTTTATATAAACCAAATGACTTCCATCACTGGTCTGGTCATTTAAGACTAATTAAGGGGGTGAGAATAAGGAAGAGGAAAGGTAGCAAAAAAGATATCAAAAATCAAATATGCATATTAAGGTAACAGCTGGCTGAAAAAAAATGCATATCACAAGGAAAGTGCTCCCACCTTTGTATATAGTATTTATTTATATATAATCATGATTTACAAGATGCATTGCTAATTTTTTTTTTCTCCACCAGGACTTCTCTGGAGGGAACCTAGAAGAGGGTAACTTCTCCAATGTAGTTTGAGCCGAGGTGGCGCAGTGGTTAGAGTGCAGTACTGCAGGCTACTTCAGCTGACTGCTAGCTGCAGTTCGGCGGTTCAAATCTCACCGGCTCAAGGTTGACTCAGCCTTCCATCCTTCCGAGGTGGGTAAAATGAGGACCCAGATTGTTGGGGGCAATATGCTGACTCTGTGAACTGCTTAGAGAGGACTGTAAAGCACTGTAAAGCGGTATATAAGTCTAAGTGCTATTGCTATTGCTAAAAAAACAAGAAAATCTGCCAGGGGAAATATGAATCTGCCATGCAATTCATGTGTAGTTCCAGATTAGCTCAGCTGGATCTGCCATTAAGAGGTTACCTCCCACTGATGGTTTAGTGGATTCCATGCACCAAAGCCAACAATCCCATTCTTGTTTGCATGATTGCTAAAGCAGAGGAAGATAATTTTCATATTCTCCTGCCTCAGAATCCAACCTGGAATGCGATCTTCAAGATCTACTAAGGGGATGACCTGAATGGAGAGGCGATTCTGTTTACTGTACAACATACAGTAAACAGAACTTATAATTAGGGTTGTAGATTCTTTAAAAGCAACCTATCCCATTTAAACTGGGACTGCATCTCCCATCTGTTCATCAGCCTTGCTGGTGAAAAACTCTAAGAGTGATGGTCTCATCAGGAAAGTAGTAGGTGGAGTAAGAGAATTTTCAAGTATATTCAGCTGCGGAGAAAAAAAAAACAGGTGCTAAAATTGCAAGCCAAGAAAGAAGGCCTTTTGTTTTGACTTTCTGATTTCACAGAAGGCTCTTTATGTTGTTATTTATAGCCTTGCATGAACAGAAATTTAAGAAAAAACAGAAAGGGCAGAAACGGAGCCTCAGGTACTTTTGTTTATGGTCCAAAGAGCACGTTGTGGTTTTTATCGCAGATGGACTTGAGGAAGGGCCTTAACAAGGCCTTGTTGCCAGAGGATACCAATATGGGAACCAAATATATCTTGAGTGATTAACAGTGCAATTCTATACAAGCCCAACAAGCAGGTTATTCCTATCATGTACGTATCTACATCTAGCACGGGGAGCATATGTCTCTTGATTACTTTTCAGTCCCTCCAACACTGATTGCTGAAAGCTGTTGGTGTGGTTTCCTGCTATTTGGGGCAGGAAACACATGAAAAGTGTGCCTCTTGTTGGTAACAAAGAGGGACCCCCCTCCCCAACTCCATCAGAACATAAACAGGAAATCCTGACCTCAGCCAGGTGTGATGCATTCCACCCACTTTCCTCTTACTCCATCCATTGCAATTTTGCTCTCCTCCCTTGTGCTAAGTCTGCTTATGGCCCTCAGAAAGTTGCTGATTCAAGTCTAAAAATGCAGCCTAAAAACTTTCTTTGATCAAAGAAAGAAAAAGATGATACTTTTTGTCAGACATTTCCACATGTGGACTATGCTCCTAAAAAGTCCTCCTTCTCCACCATGCTTGCTCCATTGAAATCAGTAACATCCTAAATTTGGATAGATTCCTGTATTTTATTTTCATCTGTATTCATGATGTTTTACATTTCAAATGGTTTCTGCCCAATTGAGGGTTGTATGGTTTTTGGTAAGATCTGATCCCAAAATGCACTGAAGATCATTTTCAGGCATAGACTCCATCCAACTAAATAGAGTCAAATGTCCCAGTTTTACCATCTGGTACCTGCCAAGAAGCTTCTGAACACAATCAGGGGATTGGAAAAGAAAGGAAGTGGCAATTCTGAAGTTCAGCACTAGAACCATAGTTGAATACACAGGGATTTAAATCCAGACATTTAAGTGTGGATTTATCTATTCATTTCTACTATTTTACTCATTTTTGTTCGGGGAAAAAAAATCTAGGTTTTGTTCTGTTAATGCAATTTTTATGAAGCTATTACCAAATGAAATTCTTATGTGTTTTTTTTATTAATTATGATGAATGGGATTCATTTAAGTTGCGACAGCAGCTCTCCCACTGCGATGGCTTGCAGATGATTGGGGTTCAACATTCCCAGAATTCCAAATTGTGAGTAAAAGGGATTATTTCTTTTCTTTATTAAGGAAATTGTGGGTGCATGGGAAGGTCCCTTGGGATGTCTATTCTCCCATGGCTTCCCCTGTGTCCAAGGCTTCATGAGATCTAAAGCCAATATTAGTCATCAATATGTACAGCCATATTCTATTCTAAGGACTATGGTCTTGCTAAAACACAGTTTAGCCTGGGGTAAGCTCTTACCTAAAATTGTATTGAATACAGTGGTGAAATCCAAGTTTTTTTACTACCGGTTCTGTGGGCGTGGCTTGGTGGGCTTGGTGTGGCTTGGTGGGCATGGCAGGGGAAGGATACTGCAAAATCTCCATTCCTACCCCACTCCAGGGGGAGGATATTGCAAAATCTCCATTCCCACCCGGCTCTAGGGCCAGCCAGAGGTGGTATTTGCTGGTTCTCTGAACTACTCAAACTTTCCGCTACCAGTTCTCCGAACTACTCAAAATCTCCGTTACCGGTTCTCCAGAACCTGTCAGAACCTGCTGGCTTTCACCCCTGATTGAATATGATTTTCAAGCATAGGCCCTATGCCAGCCAAATAGATCCAAATGAACCAGCCTATCATGTTGTACCTGCCAAGGAGAAGATTGATATTGATTGTAAAATTAATATAATATTTTCCAGGATGTCTGGCTATAATAGATGGAGACAAATTGTCACCAGGAAATTTGGTCTGTCATTAGCCATGGTCCGTTGCACACAATCTAAGAGCTTTGTCTTGATTCAGTACAAATCATCATGGAAAACCTTATGGCCTTTAGACCCTGTTTATTGCTTTCTGGAGATATCTGGCTGGCCAGATTTGGAGATTCAGTTGTGTTGAAAGGATCACCCAACCGGCCAGTGCAAATACTCAGTATTAAGGCTACAAACTCTAGAATTTTAAAATCCAGACAATCTCTACATTGGGGTTTTCAGGAGGAACACTGGAGCTCCGCAATAACTTCATGGGATTCTGTAAGAAATTGGAGAGAAAACCCCATTCAAATGCAGCTGTTTTTTTATCACTAGGTCAAGATTCCCAGTGGGTTTTTTTTAATGAAGAAATTCCAGGGCTGGATAACGTCTGCTCAAAGAGATGCAGAAATATCTAACTCTTTGATGCCCATCCAGTGGTTGTCTAGATTTGTTCAGCTCAGATCTGTTAGCTCTACTCTGCACGAACTCACAAAATATTGAATCAATTTGACAAATGGCTGGATTGGTTTGATTCATTTCCAGGTCAAATTGGGTCAATTCAGGTACCCTTTGTGAGATACACATGTGGTTTCATGTTCCAATGAGTCTGAATTGGATTAAATCCATTTGGGACATTTGGTCTGATTGGTTGTCTCAAACCAATGCAGTTGTTTTCCAAATCAGTGCCATTGTTTCAATGAAATGGGACCTGTTTTCCAGGGGTGGGTTCCTCCCAGTTCGGACCGGTTCGCCCGAACTGGTAGCGACCTGCTGGTGATGTCATGATGATGTCACCGATCCAGTTTGATCGGTGCCGGTCCGTGGGCACCGCCATCTTTTTTTAAAAAAATTGAATTTTTTTTTAATTTTTTTTTGAATTTTTTATTTATTTATTTTTTCTTCTGAGCATGCGCAGAAGCTGAGTTCCGGCACTGTGCATGTGGTCGCCATCTTGTTTTTGGCTTTTTGTTTTGTTGTTTTCAGATTTTTTGTTACTGTGCATGCGCGCACGTGCGGAGCGCACGCGCGCCCACGAGGCGCGCCCACGCAGCGCGGGAGGGAGCAAACCGGCAGTGAGGTAAGTTGGAATCCACCCCTGCTGTTTTCTTTATTCCTATGGCCCAGCTGGCGATGGAGAAATAATATAATGGAGAAGCAATATCTAGCTCCTAGTGTAGGTTATTGCAGCTTCCTTGGGTGTAGGAATATTCACACAGGGCAAGCTCTCTTCTCCAGTGCTATCAATTCTCATCCCATAATTGATACTGCTTGGATAAAACTACAATTCTCTCAGCAAACATTCCTGATCTTATGTGACCATTTCTGTTGTCTTTACAAGTTGGATTTTCATGAGCGTAGAAGACATGATAGCACATTGATTTTTCTTCAGCCATGACAATTTGACTGCGTGTGTCAGATACTCAGTAGAGAATATGCAGGAAGTATATTGAGAAATCCCTCTGCATATCAAAGAATGACAACGCAACTTGGGAGCAGAATTTCTCATGGGAAACAGTATGAGAATGTTTCCTGTTTCATAGTTATCATGTTTGTTACTTTCTGAATGTCCTTTTTATTTTTCTCTCTCATGGATAATGGAATGATGAGCAATGAGTTGATGGCCATTCTTTTATCACAGGATGCAGCTACCGCCTAAAGGCATCTGGATTTCCTTTTGTAAACAAAAGATGAAGATGAAAGTCAAAATAATAATTATTTTGTTTCTCTGTATGTTCTCATCCTTAGAAATTCCAGAACATGCCATAATCTTAGCAGATGTCTTCTGTGTGATGGGTTTGCCAGGAGTTGTATCAAATTCTGTCAGCATCTCATTCTAGCATGCAGACTTTCTGGGAGCTAATCCTTTGTCTCTAGTAGAACACAAATGGGCTTATTTTATATTTAGCAGCCCTCTTTTGTGTTTAGGAAATAAAAGAGCTTGATCTTCACTAAGCAGAAAGTCCATGGTTGGATTTAAGGTTTTTTTTTTTAAATTAATTATTATGGCTGTCAACTTATATATAATTCCATTTATAATAGGCTGAACTTTCTGGAGGAATTTTGAAGGCACAAATGAACAGCATTTTGAATTTTAAAAGCATGTTATGATCACTTTGATAAATAGCCACTACATGGAACAATCGTGTCTTTTATGGGAGACAAAATGATAAAAAAAGTGGTGAAGTTGCTGCCATTTCCCCTTTTTAGTTCTCCAGATGTTCTTTTCCATCTTAGCTAAAATTTGTCTTCCCCCCCCCCACCTTAGCTGGTGGGGATAAATCCAAAGGAAAGTAAGCACCAGACTGTCGCTACCATTATTTTTATTTTATTTATTTATTTATGGATCCCAGAGGACTTCTTGGAAATAAAGTTGATGTTGGAAGCTGGCAGAGGGCTCTGCAGTGCATCACTCTCACTTTTAAAAAGGTTGTATATTACGCATATTGTATCTATAATACACACGCGCAGTGGGGAGGGTTAAGAGTTCAACGAGCCTTCTGGGCATCAAGAGAAGTGTTCACAGTTGCCACGTTGGGTGCTAGCCTTAACTTAGTATATGTGAAACGATTTGTGAATCTAGCTATCATTTGTAGCTTATCTATACAGTAGTTCATTTTGATCGTCCCATTTTCTTTCGTCCTTTAAGTCAGGCCTGGTTAAACAATGCATGCGAACTAACATGAGACAGAGGCCATGAACATGGATACTTATTTTACAGCAGAATTGGTTTCTTTCGACAAGTCAAGAGTCTCCGGTTCAGTCCATGCACACAAATACAATAATGGAAGGGGGTTCTCTGTTTTTGAAGATCTGGTAGAATGTGGAATTTTAAAACTCTAGATGACAATGCCTTATAGAAAGTTAGGAAAAACTCACCAGCCTGCTCTTTCTAACATATGGTCAGTCTACATATCCTGTTATTTCTTGGAAATACCTCTGTTAGAAACATTGACAACTTCTTACAGGTTTCTCAATGCATATCCTTTATAGCAAAACATGTTGGAAATCATGCTCCTTCTCATTGAAATCTTCCTTCCTTCCTTCCTTCCTTCCTTCCTTCCTTCCTTCCTTCCTTCCTTCCTTCCTTCCTTCCTTCCTTCCTTCCTT
>QLTV01003409.1:341322-355538 GCA_003457575.1 Thermophis baileyi
TTCCTTCCTTCCTTCCTTCCTTCCTTCCTTCCTTCCTTCCTTCCTTCCTTTCTTTCTTTCTTTCTTTCTTTCTTTCTTTCTTTCTTTCTTTCTTTCTATGGTTTGCACTGGAAACCCTTTCATTACATAAAATAGCAGCTGGGAAGTAGGTGGTGGCAAAACTGTTCAAGCAAAATAGCCTCTTTCCACCAGTGTTGTTTCTTTATATTTATATCTAATTGATTGCATAAATGCCATTATCAATGACGTCCATGGTTGATTTCTAAAATGTCAATTTTTAAACACTCTCTCACACACAAATACACACACAGTTCCTGATTTTGGCTTCCTTTTCAGCAACCCATCAGCTGTGGAAGCTATAAGCAAAAAAACCAGAAAGAAAAATCAGAGATTAGGAACCATGTTACCTTCCAGCAAATCTCCACATTGGCATCACCATTCAGCTGGACTATTGTAGCATGCTCTGCATGGGACTGCTTTTGGAAGTGGCCCAGAAGCTGCAGCTAGTGTAAAATAAGGCAACTGATGGAGCAGTCCCACCCAGCATAACCTAATACCAATTTTCAAAATTGCTACACTCATTACCACTAGGCTTTCTGGCTCAATTCAAAATGATGGTCATTACCTTTAAAACTCAGCAATGGGATGCATCAAGCAACATCTTACAAGAATAGCCTACTAACATAATTTTATTGTGAGTTTACAGTAACCAAATCTTGCAAGTCTGAAAGCACATCTCCCCTCCGTTATCTTCACTTTCTGAGACATTTTCTTCACTCTCATTCCTTCTGCGGGATGAGATCTCTTTTCTCTGACCATTGTTTAGCTTGTGGCTCTCCCTTAGATTATTCTCACAGCCCATTAAATTGGGGGGCATATCAGGGGGAACCTCATTCCATAGAAGTTATATTGAGTAAGTTGGGGCCATTATCCCACAGGTGCTTTTTTCAAGAGGCAACTGGACTTTCTGGTTTTTCTTTGAAGACGTTTCGCTTCTCATCCAAGAAGCTTCTTCAGCTCTGACTGGGGGGGGGGGAAGCACCTTTGGGACAACCATGACCTGGATGACTGAGAATCTCCATAGACATTTGGGGCCATTATGTTTTTACTTTCCCAGTGCTGAAGGGTAAGTCTTTTAGCTCTCAGTAGGCAATGAAGGATATTCTATCTTTGTCCAGATGTCAATTGCTATCGAATAGGAATGTAGTTCAAAAGTGTATAAGCATCTAGCATCTAAGAATATTAAACCCTGTCTCAAAGTTGAGTTAATACATGTAATAACTTCCTCCAAACAAGGAATAATTATAGGACACTTTACAAATGTATGTTTTAATTAATTCAATCAATCTCACAGCAACCACATGATGATTTAGTTAAGCTTTTTCTATCTAAGCAACAATACAGTTCAGTGAATCTAAAATATTATTTTTGTTGAATAAAATGCAATCTAAGATCCATTGATGCCTTTGGTATCTTAAAAATGCTTGCTGTTTTCTAAGCAAAACAGGAACCTCTAATTCTGCTCTCTAGAGATGTGTTAGAAATTATGAAAATATTTAGATTGCTCCAGATTGGCAAAGTTTGGCTAAAACATGGCAATCTAAAATACAGCTACTGGATATCTCTAATTCTATTACTGAAACACTGAATTCACACACTATGCTAAACTATATCATAGTATGGCTTTAGCATATGGTGTAGCACAAGGTTTTTCTGTGGATATATCATAAGATGTATAACAGTGGTATCTATAAAAATTCAGGTTCTTATTCTGCACCAGAAAAATTGTGGTAAATAAGGCTATAAATAGTGGCCATAAGTATACATATATAATTCCCACTTGTAGAGGTAGAAATAATCCTCTAATAATATTGAGAGGGACACTTCTTGTTGGCTATCGAGTCCAGCAAAAGCAAATGAGATAAATTTCCTATCCTTCTTATAACCTCTAGAACATCCTGGACTTTAGGCAAGGATAAAAAAGCTTCCACATTGCTAGTGATATAAAAACCAAGCCCCCCAATTACCAAAGGCTCCTGCAAAACCTTAAAAAGAAACAAATGTATTATGGTGTCAATTTTAGTGGATTAGTCATCAGTGCAGCTGATGTAATGGCTACAGTCCACCAAAAATATGCATAATCAATACATTGGCCTTTAAATTGTCATAATTCTCACTAATGCTTTGGCTGTAGTAGACTATCCTTCTATCTGTCTGAAGACTAAGACGAGCTGGAATCATATTTTACTGTTGTTGGCAAAGGAGGCTTTCTGGAAAAGGCAATTTTGTAGAGATGTAACCAGACTCTATCCTATCATCACAGTGTTACACTGCTAGAATAGAGGAACTGCCATTGGTTCTTTATTCTACCATGGTACATACAAGACTGGATTCCCTGAGCATCCATTCTTTCATCCTTGGTAGATATGTAAGAAAGCTAAAAAAAATTGGGATCAAATTTGTATCTTGATTCAGAAGATTTTAAAGGTAAAAATACAAATGAAACCAGAGGTTTTTCTTGTGGGGTTAATGGCAGGGGTGGGTTCCTCCCGGTTCGGACCAGTTCTCCCGAACCGGTAGCAGCCCGCTGGTGACATCATGATGATGTCACCGAACCGGATTGGTCGGTGCCGGTCTGTGGGGGCCGCCATCTTTTTTTAAAATTTTTTGAATTCCCCCCCCCTTCTGAGCATGCGCAGAAGCCGACTTCCGGCACTGTGCATGCGGTCGCCATCTTTTTTTCGGCTTTGTTTTTTTTCCCCTGGATTTTTTGTTACTGCGCATGCGCGCGCGCACAAAGTGTGCACGCGCCCATGAGGCGCGCCCACGCGGTGCGGGAGGGAGTGAACCGGCAGCAAGGTAAGTTGGAACCCACCCCTGGTTAATGGATAACCAAACAGAAAGATCCTATGGAATTTTGCTTTATATATATAGAAGACGTGAGACTTTATAAATAGAAGCAGTGAGACTTCTATGTCCACAAAGTGGAAGGACTTACAAGTACCTACATTGGAAGAATGTAGGTTGATGGAGTTGGCAAAGAGAGCTTTGGTTAAAGAAAAGATTTTGACTATTTTTTTTTATCTCTACTTGGAAACCAATTTTGAACTTTTAGTGAGAAACAAATAAATTTTGATATTGAGATTTGATGATTAGAATTATATGGGATTATAGAAATAATGAGGACTATTTTAATTTTAGAGTAAAACTTTGATGTGTTTATGTATATCTATATCAAATAAATTAGGAAATCATTCTTTTTCTTGGTTTACTTTTTCTTTTCTTTTTCTTTTTGCACCTTTATCTTGTTTTTTAATCCAACGTTTTCTTTCTTTTCAATTCTTTTTCTTGTTGCCTGTTTTTTTTTTTTAATCTATGGTGGTATTTTTTTTAATTGAACAAACTTTTTTAAAAAAAAATACTGAATTTCTACATCCTGCTAAACAATTGTTTGTTGAATTATGGATTATCTGCTCAGCTGTCAGGCTCCAAGAAAACAAGACAGACATGCTGAGGTTCTTCTAAGCAGTGTCCTTTATTGTTCCTTACCTGTAGACAGAAATCTTGCCAAACTAAAGCTAACTACTTGCACCATTAAGCACATACTCTAAGAACTCCTAGGGGGAGCTGTCTTTTACACTTTTTCTCTCACACAAACTGTCTAAACTTCACTGTCATTTGCACCTCTGGAAGGCCCTCCCTCCCTCTTGTGAATCTGGACTACATTTCACAGCCAAACCTCACCCACCAAGCTATGACCTATGTCTATATGCTTTTGTTTATTTAGTCCATTGAGAATAAGCAAATCAGAAAACAGAATAACAGAGTTGGAAGGGACCTTGGAGGTCTTCTAGTCCAACCCCCTGCTTAGGCAGGAAACCCTACACCACTTCAGACAAATGATTATCCAACATCTTCTTAAAAACTTCCAGTGTTGGAGCGTTCACAACTTCTGGAGGCAAGTTGTTCCACTGATTAATTGTTCTAACTGTCAGGAAATTTCTCCTTAGTTCTAGGTTGCTTCTCTCCTTGATTAATATCATATCTTAATAATTATATCTTGCCCTGATGCATGAGGCCAGTCAAGCAAAGTACTAAGGCTTGAGATAATTTTGTTGCATAACACAGGAACCAAGGTGCTTTTCTGTGATGGGGCAGTGAGTCCTCCAAGAAACTTGCCTTCCCTACATATTACATCATAGAAAACCTGGAATTTGAGCCCAGGGTGTGGTGATAACACTGGTAATCAAAGCTGGAAAGACAGATTGTGTGATGCCAGTCTTTGCCAATTTCACTTCTCTTTTGCTTCTAGATACTGCATTTAAAACTCCAGTTCTATACTGTCTTTTTTTTAGAAAACACTTCATCCTAAGAACTTGGTTTTGTCAATGAAGTGCTTCAGACAGATTGGCAGGAATTTGATATTATTTGATGGGAACAAATAAGCTTTTTAATTATGGTGATTATAATGATGGAATGACCTCTTCAGAATACTTGATTTGGTTTTCTCTTTGCTTTCTCTCCAACAGGCCTTTCAAATGGTTCTTTCAGTGGGCATCTTGGAAAGCTACCGAGGATCTGTTTTATAGATTCCGCTGCTCTTTTATTTTTTTATTTCCTCTTTCATGGTGGTTACTGTATGCTTTTCTACACCATCAAATTCTGTCTCCCATTGCACGTCTAGGAGAGTTTTCAGCGTCCCAGGATTCTCAGAGTTTGGGGTCCCATTATATCTTGCCTTTTTGTATCTTTCTTGCAAACAGACTAGTCTTCCTCCTTTTTTTCCCTTGCCAATCAGGGGCTGGTCAGTGATCATTGTGATACTATAATGAATTCCTATTGGTCTTTTTGTCAGATATTAAACACCTTTGCTTCATGGCAAGTTAATCTGAAAGCTCAAGAATCTCAGGGCTAGAAGGCATCCTGATTGGTCAGCAAGAACTTCTGTAAGCTGCAGTCAGCATGATTGATTGTCAAGGATTCAGGGAGTAATACAGTAATTGAAAAGAACTTTTGGGAAACACCCAACCCCCTCAATCATATCACCATTCAAACTTTATTTTTTAAAATGTGTAGTTTTGATGATGGGCTTGTAAATTGCACTAGAATTTATTTACAACAGCGTTTCCTAATCTGAGCACCTTCAAGAGGTGTGAACTTTATTTCCAGAATTCCCCAGCTGGTGCAGCCCTTGTTAAGAATTCTAGAAATGAAAGTCTGCAGATCTCAAAGTTGTCCTCAGATCCTCAGAATGTATTAGGGTTGCAGGTTCCAGAATTCCTAAATAGCACCATGAAACATTTATGCTGGCTGGATACTCTAGGGATTGCAGACCCAGCGCAAACCAACTCAAGTTAGGGACAGTTGATTTACACTGTTCTGGAGAGCAGTTAATTTAATTAATTAATTCTTCAGAACAATGAACCATTTGAATTGTATACATCCGTACCAAACAGATGTCACGTCTCCAGTGCAGTTCATTACATGGTTGCACAGCTTGCATCCATTTCTTTTCTGCTGTTCCATAGTCCTGTGGCTATTTTAATCCACATCATATTCTGCTGGGTCACTGTTGCTGTCAGCTCCTAAAGTTAAAATCTTTGGGCTGGCAGCAAATCACACTTGGAGTCTTTGCAGTTCTGAAGTGTACTTGTTTTGGATATCAGCCAGTGTCATAGTTTGGCAAACTGTAGAGTGCAGAGTTTGCTATTCATACTGGGTGTTGCTTGTTTTTTTTTTTGTTTTTTTTAAAGTAGCAGTTGCATCATTCTGGCAGCAGCACATTAATTACAAAACCACTTTCTGTCTTCCCCTACACTGAAAACAAAATTTAAAGCTTTGCACTTATGAAAGATATTCTGATGCTTTAACGTGCATCTCCCTCCGTGATTTATCTATCAGCACAGAAGGTATGTAAACAATCATAAAATGGCAAATTATGACTAGGCAACTCTTGATGAAATCGAAAGGGCATAGTCGCTCGCCATACTCCTAGCCCACATGCTAAGTCGGGTGATCATAATTCAAAAGTTCTCACCCAGGGTAGGATTTTATCTAAAACTGTTCATCCTCCAGCCACAATGGACTCCTGAGGTAATTTTTTGCTCTGGTAGAGAAAACAACCTGGACATATCTGTGAAGTCTCCAAGAATCAAATTTAACTAAAGGGGAATCTGTATGCCCAACTATTTTATTGAAATGTAAATATTTTTCCAAGTTCACACTAAATAGTTAATGTACATTGTTTGATATGTGGAACAGTATCTAATATCTAAATGGAAAATGCTATAATTATGAGAAGCAAGAGCTTCACAGGACAAGCTGTGTCCGTAGCTTAGTCTTCTTTTAGCCAAGATAGAGGTGGATATTTTAGCAGCTGGAGCCCCAGGTAACCATCAGCCCAAACCTAATAAGTCTATTCCCTATGGGATGGTGTCTAAAGGTTTCCCCCCACATACATCACAGGCAAAAAACATGAATCTCCCCAGGCCTAGTCCTGTTCTCCAGCCACTGTGTCACACATTAGACATTATGGTCTCACTACAACCTAGATGGAAATCTTTAATCTTGTTTTTGTTTCTTTGAAAATATTTCGCTTCTCATCCCATGCAGCTTCTTCACTTCTTCAGGAACTGAAGAAGCTTCATGGATGAGAAGTGAAACATTTTCAAAGAAAAAAACCAAGAAAGTCCAGCTGCCCTGTTGGAAAAGCACCTTTTGGACAACCATGACTGGATGATTGAGAATCTCCATAGACAAAACACAAGGTCCACTTCTTGTTATGAAAGATTCCCTGTAGGAAAAACAAGGACATCCAATACTGCTTTAGGAATAAATTTAACTTGGTAGTAAGAAATTAACCATTCCAAGTTAAACCAAGTTTGCCAGAGATATTCATTGATCACTGACAGAAAAATGCCTTTCTTTTCCTAACTGATTCCTGTAATATATTGTACATCAAAGGAACCAATTTCCAAAATGCTGGGCTGGTAAGTATCTCTGCTGCTGCTTTGCACTTTTATTGAAATAGCAATGTTGTTTTTCTTCTTAGAAAAATGACGGTAGAGATTTTTGGCTTTGGGGAACAGTCGGTGGCTTTTTCCTGATTTGTTTCCCATAAACTAGGTGGGAAAGCTAGGAAGTTTTGCTTTTGCTTTAAAATATTAAAATATTAAGAGATTCTATTGCTTCTGTGCTCTCTTTCCACCTCTCATTCCACCTCAATTCTATCTTTCCCTCCCTTTTCATGTGTGCAGAAAGCAAACAATGAGTAAGCTCATTGTACTGAGTGACAATGTACTGACTTGGTTCTGGCTTAGCAAGTTAGGTAAACCCAAGAATTGTGGTTTGTAAGCCATGATGTATGGCTAAGGTCAGGTTTATGGCATGGCATGGGAGCCAAACTCCCAAGCTGGAACATCCAGAAGCAAATCAAATTTCAGCAAAAATTTCATTTTTGCAAGATGTAAAATTTGAAATGGGAACATAAAGCTTTTACAGGGTACCTTCTTTGCTTAAAAGTTACTCTTCAACACCCCTTCCAACCAACAAGGAGCGGAAAGGTTTGATTACAGCAGGGGTCCCCAAACTTGGCAACTTTAAGACTTGTGGACTTCAACTCCCAGAATTCTCCAGCCAGCATAGCTGGAGAATTCTAGGAGTTGAAGTCCACAAGTCTTAAAGTTGTCAAGTTTGAAGACCTCTGGATTACAGCTTTTCATCGGTGTCAGAAGTCATCAATCAAAGTCAATAATTCTTAATTCAGACTCTGGATGAAAAAAGGCAACCTCCTTCTGGTTTAGTACCTCACATTAACAGAGCTGATTAAAAAGAAAAAATTCCCTGGAGGTACAGATGGGTATTCTCTGAATGCTTTCAGGCATTTGGAATGCATTACAGAGTTCTTTTTATTCTACTTGCCCTCTCTTGTTTGTATCTTGATTAGCTCACATTTATATCCATTTTTTTTTAAGGAAACCAGTCTTCCTGCACATTTCTTCTCTTGTCACTTTTCCAGGTGTAGGAAGCACATCAGAAATGAAAACAAAGGAGAAAGGATAAGCCTTTCACCATTTGTAAAGCAACCAACCATGCACGCCAGCTGGGTGAATTTCTTTTCCCCAAGTCTTGTCCCTAAATCACAGACTGATGACTACCTAAAACCGCTACTGCATGGCAACCTTAGTTCTCTGGCAGATGGCCAGGAGACTGACACATGTAAAAAAGAGGCGAGGCTTTGGTCAGGAGGCTGCAGCTCCCATCTTGACTTTTTAGAACCTTCTTTGGATTCCCTGTTCCATTTCTTTTTCTGTCCTCCCACCACCACCCCCAGAGCAAGTTACCTAGCTCAGTGAGGCTCTAACTTTGCAGTAGTTGGGCTTTTTAGATGATTGGAACCGCCTTCTCATCTCCTCTTTCACAATATTTTAGGCTAGTCCTCATGTCTTTAGTTGTGTCTTCAGGCAGGCTCTTGCCTGCTGATGAATTTTAAAAAGGCACAAAGTAAAATTTTTGCATGAACATCTGTTTTCTAAGAACCTTGAGGAGGATTGCTGAAGTTACACACATTTCAGCATTTGTTAAAAGCTCTTTGAACCTTGTCACCATGAAACCATCTCAATCTACTGTGTAGCTTTTCCAAGTTTTCAAAGGGATTGCGAGCTTTGCTTTCTACTTGAAGAAAATTGCTTTCACACTTTGCTAAAGCTAATCAAAAATTCATTTTGCCACCCATCTAGTTTTGATTTATATTGGTATCCTGGGTACATTTTCTCATCAGGAGATAATAGTTTTTTTTTCTTCAAATGATACATTCTTTTATGAAGTTTTTTTTTCTTTGATAGTCATTGTTTTCCCTTTAGAATACTCTTGGGCTCAGCACTGTTTATTTGCTTTGCTGGCCTGATACAAAAGAAAAAAGTAGCAAGCTAAAAAGGGCAGGAAAATAATGATTACCACATTCATTTGCATCAGTTACATTATTAAAATAAAGTGCTATTAAAACTATGGGGCCTGTGTAGAAAAGTGACCCCATTATAATGTATCAGATAAAAATGCTTTTTTTCTGCAGTACTTCTCTGTGTCAAATTCTTTAATTTATCATCCCAGAAAACAACCATGATACAAGTCAAGAATCCTCCAAGTTGAGTTTCCCCCATAGCTGCAGTAGGTTCCTCCCACCCCACTCTTGATTTTCTATTGTCTTCTTCCAGAATATTTTTTTCTCCAATTTCTCATTATAATCAATAGCCTGGGATTTTCTAGTGATCTCCCATCCAAGTACTAAAACAGGAGTGTCAAACTCATGTCGTCATGGCGGCACCACGTGACGTATCGGGATTCCCCCCCCCCTTCACTAAACCAGGCGTGGGTGTGGCCAGCACGTGACGCATCCGGCCCACGAGCCAGGAGTTTGACAGACATGTACTAAAAGATCTAGTCCTACTAAGTTTCTTGAGATCAACCAAGGGTGGCTAGGTGGCAACAAAAATGCATTTATGCATTATTGATTCAAGAACACTTTGGTTTTTTTTTTGCTGAGGGTCCAAATCAACTGACAATCCAAATTCATAGAAGAAGGCCAGTTTTTCAACTGCACTATAACTTTTGTTTTCAACTTTGTTCAACTTTGTTCAGGTTCAAGGGCCACATTTGATTTGAGAGAGTTGTGTCCTCTGATACAGTAATTAAGTACTGTAGGTAAAATGAGGTCAGGAAAGACTCTAATTTCATTTCCTTTTTATTTAATTACTGTTGTAAGGAATATCCTTCTGGGTTCAGTTCCAAGTGGGGAAAAAGACACTGGATTCCTGGAAGTTGCTTGGAAAGAAGATTTAATGGTGGACAGGAGCACATGGCATGGGCTCCTGAACAGAAAAGGTGGATCACATGCTTCCAGATGTTGGGTGAAGAGAAAAGGGCAAAAAGATGCTGAGTCTCTTGGTTTTATGACCTGTTGGGCCTTAGTTTCCTGTTCCTGTACAGAAATGTATCCCATTGGCTGTCAGACTCCCATGGGGCAACTCTGTAGGCTGTCCTGAATACCAAGCTAGTTTGAGTGCTGGGTGATGCAATATTCCCAGGTGCCATGAGGCAGAGGGCTAATCCTATCTTTCTTATGTAGAATAGACACAAAGTGGGGGGGATGAGTGAGCTGGGCCATTCCTTGATGGCCCATTGACAAAGGTGGGGGCTACTAAGAGTGAGTCTGCTTCCTTTCTAAAAGCATGTTTCTCAATTTCTCTAGGGATATTCTATATAATATTCTGCCTTTTTAATATTTCCTAGGATATTTCATTTTTCCAGGAGAGGGGTGGGTGCTAACTTCCTACATTACAATTAAAGATAATTGTAGTTACTCGACAAAAAATATAAAATATTTTCCATCTTCTGAGATGAAGCCCCTAGCCTCTATATTCTGAGAAGAGTAACATTGGCTGGATTCTCATGTGTTAACCATAGTTTGTTGATTAAGCCATATATGTTATTTGGATTCACATGTCAAACTCAAACAACATGTATTACAGTGCAGTGTGGGAATTTAGCCATTTGGATTGCTCCAGAATAATGTGGTGATGTAGTATTTCTTATCATTACCTTAATATGTTATACCTCACATATTTCACCAGCAAAAGTGCTAGGCTCTGGACTATCAGTGCAAATTGGCCAAACGAGCAAACAAAACCACCTGCAGGTGGACTGCTGTTGAGAGAGGTTGGATCAGTCAGATTGGATAAATGGGGTGTATCTCATTTGAGCAAACAGAAAGGGTTTGCTCCATCAGATAAATGTCATCAGCTATCCCAGACTAAGCCAAAAGATGAGTTTACACCTTTACAACCATTAATGTTGTTTGATTGGGGTTGATAAAACATAGCTGATAGACGTAGAGCAGTATGTTCTTAAACCACGTGTGATTTAATCAAGCTATGCTTAATCGAATCATGACCATTAACAGAATGTATCATCCAAATTTAAGTTGCCTGGGAAAGTGCAGCCTCCTGCCACCACTGTATTATTTTAAGATATTAGCCATTTGGGTGGGAGTACGCAGGCCTCCTGGGCTGTACCAGAGAGTTAAAACATGACCTAACTGCATTTTCTCCTATCAGCCAACAAAAAAACAGGAATTTTTTTTTAAAAAAAAAGCTTTATTTTAGCATTATGCAATCTATCTAAATACTGTGCCTTGGTGTGGTTTTTCTTTTCTTTTCTTTTCTTAAGATGATCTTTTTATATTCCGGATGAGCAAACGATCCATTTTTTTTCCCCACCCAAGGTAAATATAAGGAAAATGCTTTTCTGTGCAAGCCTGCTGTGTTTACACCATCCGTTAAAGCGAGTCATTTAATTCATAAAAAGGCCCAAATGCACTTGGATAATAAATGGACAGAAAACTCCTCCCATCTCTCCGGGGAAAGTGCACACACAACCACACACACACACACACAGAGAGAGATAGAGAGAGAGACAGAAGAAAGAACTCGGCCCAAACGGAAACGCGCAGAGGTCAATGAAACGCCGTAGTAGCAGTAGTAGCAACAGTAGCCGCTAGAAACTGCTCACAAAGCTCGTATTTCACAGCCTGCTCAGCGGAAGGATATTTCACCTTGTTTACCCTGAAACCGGCTCATTGAATGAGTGGAAAGGAGAAAGACGACGAGGAGGAGAGGAGGAGACTTCGAGGGGGTTGGCAGGCTGCTCGCCTGATTGACGTTTCCTTGGCTCAATGGGAAAGGCGCTCGGGTCGGGGCGGGCGTTTCTGCTGGCAGCCAGAGAGCTGCGCCGCGGTGAGGAGCGGGCAGTCAGCCTGTGCGCGGTGTCCGTGTAGCGTCGGAACCGCCGCTGCTCTTGCAGCCGCCGCCGCCGCTGCCGCTTCTGACCCCGAGTAGGGAGGCACAGCAAGCCGAAGAAAGACTCTTAGCCACGTAAGTAGCTATTCATACATGGTGAAGAGACGATGGCTTGCTGAAAGGGATTGGCTCGGCCATCCCTTTCCTCCCCACTCCTACCTCTAGGAATAAAGAACGACGCCTGCAATATACATTTGTTCGCATTGAAGTGGCTGCATCGCCTCCCTCCCTCCCTCCCTCCTTTTCTGCATCTCAGGACTCTGGGGAGGGGGCTAAGAAGATCGTAGGGAGGGTGATTTTTTTTTTCCTGCAGCCCTTTCTCTTTTCTTTTTTTCTTTTTTGTCCTTTGTGGTCTTTTTCTTTTTTGCTTGCATGTGCAACTGCACTCAAACCATCCGGGGGAATAACGGAGAAAGACCGGACGTCTCCAGGCCAATGGAAAGCTAAAGAGCATCGATTTATTCTTGTCCTTGATTGCACTTTTCCGTCTGATCAAAGGAAGCCCAACGCGCACGCAACCAATTCAGCGCTGCAGCTCCTGGAGCTTTGCGCACTTCGTATCCTGGTAAGGAGCGGCGCTTTTAGTTTGGGAAACGGTTTTTTTTTTCCCTTCCGCCGAAAAAGGAGGCTCAATTCGAAGAAATCCGGATCTGATCAAGCAACGGGCTTTCCCGCACCGTTAGCGGAGCTTCTCGGCCATCCGCTGAAGTTAAATACTCCGCTGCTATTTTTTTTTTAATTTATTTATTTGTCTTTGGTTGCTTCTCTGAATATAGTCCTTTCCACGAGGGAAAAAAGGATCAGACGCCCTCTACAGTTTAAAGCAGGTTATTAAAAAAAAAACCTATTGAAAAAGCAAGAAAGAGAGAGGAAGAAGAAGAAGAAGAAAAAAGCCCGTCGTTCAAATAACCCGGGTGAAGATTTCGACGCGAGCGATTGGGAATCGGAGACTGATAACGAACCCTGGCCCTTTGAAACGCCTTTCCCAGATGTTTGGATTTTAAACCCCGCGGCGTTTCGTTGGGGGGGGGGGAGGCTCCGCTTTTGCTCAGTTTGCTACTTTGCGGGACTTAGCCGCTTTTTGGGTTACCGAGAAGAGGCGACGTTCGAATCGAACGCGGCGAGGACAATCGTTCGCTTGATCGACACCCCCTTTTTCCCAGCGACGAGCCATTCATATTCTCCTGCTTCTTTGCGCTGGATAAACCGGACTGTAGATCCTACAGAAACCTGCCATCCGAGCACTCTTTTCTTTTACAGCACAAAGGCATTCTTGCGGCCGGCCTGATAACACCAAAGAATTGTGCGTGAGAGAGAGAGAGAGAGAGAAAGAAAAAAGAAAAGAAATTGGGGGGATTTCTTGGGAGGGTTTGTTCTCCATCCCCATGAACATACAAAGGTCAACCCCAATCACGATAGCGCGGTATGGAAGACCTCGGAATAAAACTCAAGATTTCGAAGAGCTCTCGTCTATAAGACAGACTGAATCCAGCCAGAGTTTTAGCCCCAACCTTGGCTCGCCGAGCCCGCCAGAGACTCCGAACTTGTCGCATTGCGTTTCTTGCATCGGGAAATACTTATTGCTGGAGCCTCTGGAAGGAGACCACATTTTCCGGGCCGTGCATCTGCACAGCGAGGAGGAGCTGGTTTGCAAGGTAACTTTTCCTCCCTCCCTCCCTCCCTCCCTCCCTCTTGCCTTCCTGCACCGAAAGCTCGCAGGCGCAGCGTGGCCTTTCCCTGTGTCTAGCAAGTTTATTTTTAGAAGGGTACTCAAAGGAGTGTGTGTGTGTGTGTGTGTGTGTGTGCGCGCGCTTTGCGCGGGGGGGGAGCCTCCGGTTTAGGCGCTGGGTGAAATTTAATTAAACAAACAAAGCCTTCCATAATTAAACGGCTCTCGGCAACTTTGCAGACAATGGGCCACGTTTATAACGGTGGCCTAGAGCCAAAGCCGCGGGGGAGGAAAGACTGGAAAAGAGGGGGAGTTGGGTTTAAAAGCGGAATCCCTGGATACAGCGCTTTCCTTTCCTTCCGATTTTTTTGTTTTTAACTTGCACGGTGCCAATTCTTCCTAGTCTCAGGATACTTCTCCCGGGGGAGGAGTGGAGGGGGAAATAGGGGGGGGGGGAATAAACCATATTTTTTTTTAGCCAAGTTAATAATTGCAGGCTGGTAGCTTCGCCTGCCTAAGGCTGCAAGCCTCCGTGTACTGTAGGTACTTATTTGGGAAGAAGCTCGGTAGAGCAACGGTTTCTCTTCCAATATATAGGTTTGAGCTTGCAGAGCTGATTTTTTTTTGTCTGTTAGCCTACCCGGCCTTTTTTTACCCAGATGGGTTGTCTGCAAACACCATCCCCCCCCCACCTT
>QLTV01003409.1:373172-429994 GCA_003457575.1 Thermophis baileyi
TAATTGTTTGTTTCTGTAGTAATATATTCTACCTCCTATATAGTGCCAGAAAACATGGAAAAATTCTTACTGGCTCCACCGTGCACCATTGATTTATCCTTCAAAATGGAGTGTAGTTGATTGGGAGGACTGCAACAACTTGGAAATGAAATCTGAAGGCAAATAAGAGTTTTGCTCGTTCCCTCAGCTAATTATTTCATGGTTTGAAATTAAGACCATTTAGATTATTTCTTGCTTGGCTTCAAATCGATTTAAAAGCATTTGAAATTGAAATTTGCAATGTAGATTCAGGGTTATCATACAACTTTAAGGATCGTGTGAAAATTTCTAGTAACTACAGGTAGTTCTCAACTTACAACAGTTCATTTAGTGACCGTTTGAAGTTACAACGGCCCTGAAAAAAGTGACTTATGACCGTTTTTCACACTTACGACCATTGCTGCATTCCCATGGTCACATGATCAAAATTCAGACGCTTGGCAACTGACTCATATTTATGATGGTTACAGTGTCCCTGGATCATGTGATCACCTTCTGACAAGCAAAGGGTTTTTGACAGCTCCTCAAAATCCCTAGTTACAGTGCCTTATTGTCATACTTGATTCATTCCTTCATCACTGTTTTGAATGCTGGAGTAACTCCTGGATTGCTCTCAATCCAGAAGTTGCAAAAACCATCCAATTATTTAAAGCCAACTTTTTAGCCCCAGATGCTAAATGTAGGGCCAGCTTTGGTGAAAATTGCAAAACAAAAATGCTAATGCTCACCCAAGAACAAATGATATAAAACAGATATGAAGAATCTGTGGTTTTGCAGTTCTTGTCAGCAGCCTAAGACAGCATTGGTCAGGAGTAAGGGCTGCTGGGATCCACTTCTAAGGTGAAAGTTGCTTATGATCCACAGGTAGTCCTCGGTTTACGACCGTTTGCTTAAAGTAATGAGGCTTTGGAAAAAGTAACAAAAAGTCCTGAAAGTTGCAACTGTTGTAGAAGTTTGGCAACCGACTTGCATTTATGATGGTTGCAGCATCTTGTCGGGTGATTGTGATTTGCAACCTGCCCAGCTGGCTTCCAACAAGCTTAGTGTGGGGAAGCCAGATTCACTTAATGACCACATGTTTCACTTAATGATGCTGTGATTTGTTTAACAGCCTTGGTAATTTGCTTAACAACTGCAATAAAATGGTCATAAAATTGGGTTTGGTCATGTGACGACTTGCTTAATGACTGAAATTCCAGCCCCAATTGTGGTCATAAGTTGAGGACTATCTGCATGCTGAACTTTTCTACCCTTGAGAGCTGAGTTGTCCTATTGTACAGAAGCACCATCAAGGAACTTAACTAAATCTTCTACCAAGATGATGGTAACTGAGTCCCTAAAGAATACTGCTAAGACATTCCAGAAATGCATAGGCCAGTGATGGCGAACCTTTTCTGCACCGAGTGCCCAAACTGGAACGCATGTGTGTGCATGTGCGCATGCCGGAGCGCCAGAAACCCGAAGACCAGCTGGCCGGCGCCCACATGCCTGTTTTTTGGCCGTTTTTCGGGCCGTTTTCAGGCCATTTTTCGGGCCGTTTTCCAGGCCGTTTTTGGCCCGAAAAAGCCCCCCCCCCAAAAGAGTTTGAAAAATGGCCTATTTTTTTGGCTGTTTTGGGGGCCGTTTTCAGACCGTTTTCCAGTGCTCCGGCGCCCGCGAAGACCAGCTGGCTGGCATGTGTGCACCAGAAACCAAAAGAGCAGCTGGCGATGGTGCGCGTGCCCACAGAGAGGGCTCTGCGTGCCACCTCTGTCACACCTGCCATAGGTTCGCCATCACGAGCATAGGCCATACTTAGGTTGACTCCAATAAAATAATTTGTTACCATTTGCCACCTTACAGAAAACAACATTTTTCTAACAAAAAGGAGTGGGTTCGTGGTTGAGCCTATGGTTTGAATGAGGACTTGTTAACTCTTTTTCTTGGAAACAATGCTGCCTACTTTCTGAGGCGTTGGTGTTAGTGCTGTAAATAAGGCAGAATTCACTTGTCCCAAAGGTGCTTTTTCAAGAGGCAACTGGACTTCCTGGTTTTTCTTTTTCGCTTCTCTTCCAATAAGCTTCTTCAGCTCTGACTGGATGGTGGGGACAGCTGGTCATTTGCATTTTTTAAAAGAGTCTTTGAGGCTACTAATCTGTGTCCTCAGGGTCACCTGAGTAGTGCAAATGGGTGTGGAGATTTTTGGAACTGCTGAAGGCTCCACACCCATTTGCACTACTCAGGTGACCCTGAGGACACAGATAAACCTCCAAGTGGCCTCAACGACTCTCTAAAAGAATGCAAATGACCAGCTGTCTGCAAGGAGTATAAATCCTTCCATTCCCCACCATCCAGTCAGAGCTATAGAAGCTTCTTGGATGGGAAGCGAAAGGTCTTCAAAGAAAAGCAAGAAAGTCCAGTTGCCTCTTGAAGAAGCACCTTTGGGACAACCATGACCTGGATGACTGAGAATCTCCATAGGCAGAATTCACTTCTGCTCTTTTAAGATCCTATAAAGGATTTCATCATTAATACAACCTGAATCTTTATTTAGGCTGGAGAACGTGGCAGCACTGAATATGGGGAATTACTTTTCTTCTCACCAGTTTATGTGAAATTGCTTGCAATTGTATCTCTGTGTTTACAGTCCAAGGGCTCAGACGTTCTGAACCATGCCACCAGTATGCACAACCCTAACCCTCCCAGGCTGATTGTCCCAGGGCCTTCTAATTTATGGCCAGTCCCTTGGAAAGTTAGTGAGTCAGTGTCCTATCTCCACATGATTCATTTTCATAGAAACTTTCTACTCACAGTCCTCGATTATACAGGTAGTCCTCGACTTACAACAGTTCATTTAGTGACCTTTTGAAGTTACAACGGCATTGAAAAAAGTGACCTACGATTGTTTTTCACACTTATGACATTGCAGCATCCCCATGGTCACGTGATCAAAATTCAGCCGCTTGGCAACTGGCTCATATTTATGACGATTGCAGTGTCCCAAGATTATATGAACCCTTTTTATAACCTTCTGACAAGCAAAGTCAGTGGGGCAGACAGATTCACTTAACGGCCGTGTAACTAACATAACAACTGCAGTGATTCACTTAACAACTACAGTGATTCACTTAACAACTACAGTGATTCACTTAACTACTGTGACAAGAAAGGTTGTAAACTAGGGTAAAACTCACTGAACAAAGGACAGGAGCAGCTTTAGAGTGCAACGCTAAAATGGGGCAAAATTCACTTAGCAAATATCTCACTTAGCAACAGAAATTTGGGGCTCAATTGTGGTCGTAAGTCGAGGATTATTTGTATTTTTCCCATGATCTACCGCCTCAGGTTGAAATCTGTGCATGTATCAATTGAAGTGGAAGCATAGGACATTCTGTTATGTCTACTTGAAACAATTACGTTAAAATATTACTGAGATGTAATAAATCAAAAGTCACACTAACATTCTAACTGATGGTGCTATCACATCCTGTTTCTGAGATACTTTTTTGTTGTTCCCCTTTCACGTAGGCAGAGCCTAAGTCAAATATTTTGTCACCCATCAATCTTCACCCTTGCAGGTACTTCTCTGTGTAAACAACATGAAGCCCTCCTCTCAGAATTTTCCTGCAAGTCAGAAATTCTTTAAAATCCCCAGATTTTTCTGAGAAGAGACTTACGATATAACCCATGGTGGGAAATACCTTAAGCTGTGGGCTAATGGTTCATCAGAAATAACTCACACTGCAAGTAGCTGAAGTGATCATGTTTCCTTCTATTGCTGAAGAGCCATGTCTGAATGCACTCAAGTAATGAATGTGGCATTGATAAGAATAGTATTGTTTTTCATGGGCTTCCCTGCCGGTTTCTATGGGGACAAAGACGCATTTCCCGTTTGAGTGCTATTTGCTGCCCTCTGATTGCACTTTTGTGGTTTCATTCACCAGTAATGGGAAAGCATTCATAGACAGAATCGCTTCCCCTTTTTAAATAGCAATGATTCAGGCTTGATTGTTTTCTTAAGCATTATACTAATGCAGGGTTCTATCAGTGATCTGATAGATGCATAATGCTGTCTTTTTAAGCTGTCTGCTGCATCTCCACTTTCTGAATTGAAATGATATACTGTAATTACGCTGGCCTTGAGAAGAAGCTTTGCATTACATAGTAAGTTTTTATAAGGCAGGTCTTATCTAGGTGAAAGCCCACATTGATCAAATCTCAATGCTGTCATTCCCATAGCTAGAGTTGGAAGAGGAAGACAGGAGCAGTTGCTGGAAGTCCAGTTAGAGAATTTGTGGTGCCGGTAACAAGCTGCTTGAAGTACGACTTGAAGGGCCATGTCATCTCAGCTTATACCGTAGGCTTTGACAATTACTGGCAGTGTACATTTTAACTGTATAACTGTGGATGGCATTTGCCTAACCTGGAAGTTTAGTACAGCTTTTCTAGTTCTTTGCACACCGTACCCCATTTGGAGAAACGAGCAAAGTGAGCTTGCATTTCTTGACAAGCCCTTCTTGACAAGGGCTGCAGGGATGGGAGATCTCCTGGGAACTCAGGTGCCTTTGGCCAGACTTGGAAAGTTGAAAATATCTCCTTTAAAAAAAAAAAACAAAAAAACCCAATGCTAAGAAAAAGTCATGGATGCAGTTGCCAGGAATCGAGCTAGATAGGAGGGTGTCTTCATTTTTTCAGGTTAGCAGTGCCCCCTTGGCATAAGTAGAGGACATGGGGAGAGACAGGGACCAATCTATTTGACTGGCGTTTGGAGAAGAACCTTATTCTTTCCCGTTGTTGTTTTTTCCCCTCAGAGTTGGGTAAATGTTACCTTGCTGCATACCAGTTACGAGAAGGTCAAACAAACCAGGACTCTGGATTGTTGGCTATTAGTTCTGACTGCATGGTGTACCTTATAGCAACAATTTCCCTCAATTAATGCAAGGCTTGCTGGAGGAAGGTCTCAATCTTTTCTGGAAATTTCTTTGTTATTATTTTTATAATGGATGGCGTGTGTATGTGTGGGGAGGAGAGAGAGAGAGAGAGAGAGAGAGAATGTACGGGTGTGTAACACAGATGTTGATCCTGGTGTATTTGCTTTGGTCTCATCCATTCAGCAGGATGAAAACATGGCTACTGTTCCTTTGCTTGATCCTGCCGGCGATTACAGTAAAACAAGTGGATTAATGCCAGCTGTTGTTCAGTGGTCTAGTTTTAAACAATCTGCTCTCTTCTGAATGCAGGTCCTCGATTCTTAAATACAGGAGATGATTGTATTGTGTATTTCCCCCCCCCCCCCGTTTTTATTTTGCTGGTACAAATCCAGTGCAAAGATGGTAGCTATTGCAGCGTGCATTGTTGAAAGAGGCAGCAATGTAACAAAGGAGCACCCTCTCCTTCGTCAACCTCACAGTAATGTTTGGCATCAGATATCTTGGAGGAGAGGGAAGAGCTGAGAAAAGAGGAGGGAGCGACATTTCAGCAGGATTTTTACCTCGGGGAACAAAATCGGAAGAAGGTAGAGGCCTGGGGAAGTTCTTTTTAAAAGTAACCAAGGCTAGAACAATAAGGGAGAGAGAATGACTGCACAGCATGTTTCTCCCATTCTTTCCAGTCCTTTTACCAGTGGGCGCCCTAGGAAATATCTGAATTTTGTTCTGGGTAGTTGAACACATTGCCTTGCACTCTGTGTGGATTTTTTGCTCCCTTCCTCTATTCCGTGTGTTTGTGTGTGTGTGTGTGTACATTGTGAAGGGCAGGGTAAGCTGTGTACAGGTAGTCGTCAGCCTACAACCACGATTGAGCCCAGAATTTCTGTTGTTAAGTGAAACGTTTGTTCAGTGAGTTTTGCCTCGTTTTACAACTTTTCTTGCCCAAGTTGTTAAGTGAATCACTGCAGTTGGTAAATTAGTAACACAGTTGTTAAGTGAAACTGGTTTCCCCATTGACTTTGCTTGTCAGAAGGTCACAAAGGGTGATCCCATGACCCCTGGACACGGCAACCATCATAAGTATGCCAAGTTTGATCATGTGACCACGGGGATGCTGCAATGGTCATAAGTGTGAAAAACGGTCACACTTTTTTCAGTGATGTGACTTTGAACAGTCACTAAATGAACTGTTGTAAGTTGAGGACTACCTGTATAGTCTGTGCTGGAAGGCATAACTAGGAAGAACAAGGATTAGAATGAAGCCACCAGTCACTGTCCTTCTGCCTATCTCGTTTTGTTTTGTTTTTCTGGAAAGTTTTTCTCTGTAGCTCCAAGATGGATCTGATCTGTTTTCCAACTCACTTTTATTTTTTGTTGATTTTTTCCTTTTCTGATCAATTTTTGGAGAGTTACCCGTCTTTTTGATGGACCAACAAGGATTCTAAGCCCTTTTACATGATTTCTTTCTGACAATCCGTTCGGGGGGAGGGGGGGGGAATGTGCTGTGGTTTCTGGTATTGTTTCATGCAATAATAGGCAATTCATTGTTGCTGACAGTGTTAGAGGTTCATTGGTATTTAATGAAAGGGACATGTATAAGCAATCCAGAAGCTGCCATTGGAAAAATAGATTTATAATAAATCTCTGCATGTTTAATGTGATACGTGACTTCGTTTAAGTGAATGAGTACACTAAGGATTATCCAGCTTCTATACCTTTTAGGGATATTTTATTTTCTCAGGGCTAGTAGGAATGGTTATATTCCCAAAGAACTGATGTTCAAGATTGAGATCAGCTGTAATAAAGTTGGTTTGATTTAGTGCAGTAGTACAGTTTGTGCAGATACTGAGCTCATACACTTGGATTTTACGAGACCATCATTCACAGGGACTAAGAGCTGTTTACTGATTTCTCAAGCATGGGGAAAGCTCTAACTCAGTTATAAAGCACAGGCTTTGCTTGCAAAAACTGCCAGATGTTATGCTTGACATCTCAGAGTTAGCTTACCTGTGACCCAGCAGAGTGACTGACTGTCACTTACTACTGACAGTATTAAGTAGATAGAATAACCCTGGCCTGTATGATTTGACTGAAAAATCTGACTGCACTCTCTTTCTTTATATACTGTATATACTTAGAGATGTACATCTCTTATCTTTAAATTAAAATGTAAGCCAAGTTTGTAACCATATGCCGGTGGTGAGTCAAATAAATTTGTTTCAGGAAAGGATCCAGTTCATGGGTGCGCTTAGTAGGCAGTCAGCCTTCCTTGCGCATTTATCTGAATGGATAATTCAAGGTGGGACTTCGGGCTATGCTATAGAGATGGCCTAGATTTGCAAGTTTAAATAAATGCCTAAGAACAGTGGAAATCAAACATATACCACATTTTGTATGACACACCTTAATGGAGTATTAAATGCACAAAATGATAAGCATGAACAAAAGATTTATGGGGACAATATGGAAGACAGGTTCAGATGAAAAGACATGTCCACTCATAGAATAGGAGCTACGGGTGTTACCATTTACAAAAATAACCTCGTCAGATTGCTACTTGATATGCCCTCTGCTTTTAACCCGGATCTAACCCAGAACATCCCCAGATACCCATGCTTTTTCCAGAATGGGGATGTTCTTCAGAGTAATAGCTCCTGCTCATTTGTTTATTTTCTGGGTAAAACAAGAGGATAGGGAACCCGATGGGTATCAATATGCATCCTAGCCTGAGTGAATATTCTTGCCTTTTCTTTGATACCACGTATGAGTCATTGTCACTGAGTCTACCCTTTGGTTTGTTATTTCTTGCTCTGCAGGTCTAGAGTAAAACTGGAGAGCCTTGAAGATGCTTACATATTGCGAGGAAATGATGACTCCCTTTCTGACAAGCACGGATGTCCAGCCTACGTGAGCCCAGAAATCCTGAACACAAACGGCAGCTACTCCGGCAAAGCAGCGGACGTGTGGAGTCTAGGGGTCATGCTGTACACAATGCTAGTTGGACGCTATCCATTTCATGACATTGAACCGAGTTCTCTCTTCAGTAAAATCCGCCGTGGGCAGTTCAGCATTCCAGAGACTTTGTCCCCCAAGGCAAAATGCCTTATACGTAGCATCCTGCGCCGAGAGCCCACAGAGAGGCTGACTTCGCAGGAAATTCTGGACCACCCTTGGTTTTCCACAGATTTTAACGTATGTAATTCAGGATATGGTGCTAAGGAAGTAACAGATCAGCTGGTGCCTGATGTTAACATGGAAGAGGATTCTGATCCATTCTTTAACTAAGTGTCAGGACTGGTATGGGTAATGCATGGTCCAGAAAGGACAACGTGAAGGGAGACCTTTCTGAAAACGCAGAATTATATCTCTGTCTCATCCTGGCTTGATAGCAAAAAAAGGACCCACTTGGAGGAAGCTTTTGTTTTGATTTTTTTAAAGGCTGGAGAAGGAACGCTCAAGAACCAATGTAGCCCATGAACGGTTAAACAGGAGGAATTGTTGCTATCAAATTAGACTGACATCAGGGGGAAAAAAGGAGGGGGCAGCAGCACGGAGCAGCCGTAGTAGCTTCTCGTCTTTATGGAGCCAAGGACACTGCACACCCAACGTTTCCGATGCAGCCACCACTACGCCACTCCTGATTCCATTTCATTCAAACGCTTATGATTCCCAGTGGACAGGAACTCTTGCATTTTGGCATCGCACTGTTAGATATTTAACTTCAGCCATTATTCAGGGAAGGTACAATTAGCTATTATTTTGTTCCTTTGTTTCCTGTTTTCAGAATTGGATGTTGCCAGTGGGTTTCATCTTCAGGAGGGCAGGTGGGAAGTGCACAAAGGAAGATACGAGAAGTGAATGCTAAACAAGGTTTTGGAATATGTCTCTGGATTCCTAGTTTTAAATTGACAGATACAAGTTAACATTTTTGGGGAGTAATGATGTTTGGAATTTTTTATTTCTTTGGAGGGAAAAATTCTCTCCTAATCAGTTGTATTCAGATGTTCTCCTCCTCAGAACCTACAGAAGACTCTTTGATCTAGTGAGGGCTTCTCTGCGTGACAAACAAGTTTGCTGATGGAGGGGATACTCCTGAGAAATGATACAAGAAACTATACAGTAAAATAAATCTGTAGTGATGACTTTCCCCACCTTCTATCGATAGCAGTGTCCACTGGATCAAAGAGCTTTCTGTAAGCGGAGTAGATTCAGTTGAATACAAGCCGTTGGTTTTGGTGGGCTTGTTTTTTGGGTTAGAGCTTTTATTGCAGGGAGCCAGAAATCAGACTTTTTCACCATGCTAGCAAAAGACTCTAGAATTGTCTTCTTTGGTTTTTTTCAAAGACTGTTGAAATACTGGCTTGATCCACTGCACATCAAGTTGACCAGGTGGGGCGAGAAGGATCTCCTTTGGATTATTCAAAGAAGGAAACAAATTTGATCTTAGAACCAACTAAGTCTCTACATGACCTGAATATGAACAGAAGGTGGATCTTTCTGAAGTAAGAAGTATAGGCCACCTACCCCTGCCCCAAATATCTTGGTAAGGCAGTGGCTTAGGTTCTCTTGCTTTCATTTTTGACTTACAAACAAGGATGCTCTTTTATTTTTCTGTTTATTCACCTGTTAATAAGCTGAACATTGCTGGGACACAGACCTGTCTCCTGAAAAGTACATTGTAATATGCACCTTTTTTATTGTCAAGATTTTATTTATTGATGAATCTGTCACAGTTGTGATAAATTTAAGCCAGTACTTCAATTACGGGTTGACTTGGGGTGACATGTTACATGCTGTAGTTAACAAACTTGTATTTCTCTTCAGGTATTCCAGTCCCTGACTGACATATTTTAATACCCCACCCCCCTTTTCCCTCCTGCAATTCCACCCCTTTGTTAAAGCTTTCATGTTGATTTAGACTGGCAAATGATTTTTATTACTGCTTTTATATTGCTATATGACATTGGAGGAAACAGCGGAAAACCAACACATCTTTTTTTTTTTGGGCATAGCTATTTGTGTTTCCAGTACCTCAGCTGTTCTGATGTTACTGCCTGTATGCGTTTTTGTGAAGTGGTCCTGTTTTGGGGATAGGTACATGTGGACTCTGTAGTTTGTAAATGTTACTTGAATTTTGTGCTTAATTATAGTCTGTGGCATGTGCGTACAGCTACTTGGCATTTGACGTATGAATGCTCTTCGCCTGCCCTGCGGGAAGGTTTTCGATCCCACTCGCCGAGATGATGGTTCAGAGTTCCTTAATCAAGAGACAAAGCTGCAGCTAACCTGCCTTGCTTCTATTTTGGTATCTAAGAATATAAAAGAGTAACGTTTTTACACTCTGAAGATGGTGCTGTGTTGAGGGACTTCTTCTTCTGTTTTTTTTTTTAAAGCATTTATTTTATAAACTCGTAGGAAGAAAGATTGGTGATGTGCATGTGGTGGGATTTTACTGCCTCTGGTGCTTTTGTCTTGTATTTGGTTTAATGTTTTTGTCCTAATCTCTTCAATAAACAAAATTGTGCATATTTAACTAAACATAACTTGTGATGACTTTTTCTCCCCCCTTCTGATCCTACACCAACCGTGCAGACAACCAGTTCACCCAGCACCGGAAATGTGAGCGCGTGCATGCGTGCAACGTCACAAAACATGGCAATTGGCTCGCGCGTGCCATCCACATGTGTGTGGTGTCAAAACCACAGCGATATAGGACGGTCCGAACCGGCTGAATCCCACCTCTGCAACCGTGGCTAATTTCAGGGAAAACATTGCTCGTTGCCTATTTTTAGGATAGATATTTATTTATTAAATTTATATGCAGCCCATCGTACTATTAACTGATTCTGGGTGGCTCACAACTTCATAAAATAACATATAAAACAATTAGAATGTTAAAAGCATTAAACACATGGAGCATTAAAAGTTAAAACATTAAAATGAACAACAATGGATTTAAAAGAGACCAGTACGTAAATAGAATATCGAGTGGGGGAATCATCTCCTAATCTGCAAACCACCTCCAGAATGAGACATCCCCATTGGGGCCCCATATGTTTACCCCATTTTTGTTTGAAATTCTGTCTCATTGGATAACTTCCTTACCGAAGCAAGATTCTTTCAGCCTAGAAGTATCACCCAAGGAACTAACCAATCCTTGCAGTAAGATAGGTGTGGATGACCGGAATGGGACAAGTCGCCACAGCCAACTCACCATGGCCAATTCACCACAGGACAACTCACCATGACCAACTCACCGCTGAACAATTCAGTTATTTAAAATAATTTAAAAAATAATTATAATTTTTGTCATTCACATTTTATTTTGTCCCTCCTTTGTCCTCCTTTCCTTTATTATATTCCACCATTTCTTCAATATTGGTGTAGCTCTTGTTCCTCAGCAAATTTTCCCGTGGCGAGTTGCTGTGGCGAGTTGTCCTAGACGCGTGGATGACAGTTCCATACATTATATTTGTCTGTATTATGTTACATTAAAGTCAGAGAGTTTTCCTTCCATATAAAAGTGTCAGCCTTAAATAAATAGCCTCACATGGGATATAAAAGTGTGACTGGAAGATGCCATTCCTAGTAGCCCTCTGTATCATGTCAATTTAGTTCTTGGATACTCAAGCAAAAGATAACTCTAGGTAAGTAGAATAATATTAAACCATGCACTTGGTGGGCAAATTGTTGGAAAATACAAGAATTTTGTTCTGAACCTTGGAAGGCCAGGACCAATCCCTGAATTAAAGGGATTGATGGCTCTGCTCCATGTAACTTAAATCTACCTGTAAGCTGAGTTAGGCAACGTGTTCAGCCTGTGGTTCATTAAGCAATTTTCTGCCCTGCTTGAAGGATCTCAATTGCTATGGCCAATCCTCCTGCGATACCACTAGCAAGAGTCAATATTATCGGACCTATATATAGTGTTAAGGGGCTTAGGGAGAATACGGAGAAAAATCAGGACTTTAAAGAGGCTTAAGATACCCATTTTGCAGTTTAAAGCTGCCTAATGGGAAATAGCTGCTCTTTGGAGAAGGACTTAAGTTTAAAGGAGTTTAAATTTATAGTCCTTTCAGTCTACAAGTTCATGGCATTCGTTTAACCCTTTTATGACCTCCACCCCAACCCCCCGACAATGCAAAAATAGGCTCTAAAATGATTGGCTTTACCTATCCTGGGCTGCAACTGAGGTATTTGGGGTGGCACCAAACCTGTGGGACACCCTGGCTATAAACTTCAAAACCCATGTAGTCCTTAAGTCACACTTGAATAACACAATAGATGTACTGGATATTACTACATAAAACAATGTTTCATGAGATTAAAACCTGCTTCAAGATGTCATTTGGGACTCTCCATCCCTTGTGGTCTGAACATAACCATAACCCCCACCCCCCATGGTCACATGACCACATTTTGGGTTCTTGGCACCTGATCCCTATTTATGGCCGTTTGCAGCATCCCATGGTCATGTGATCATGATTTACATTTTGCTGAAAACCAGCATTTTTTTTACAGTTTTTCAGCTAAAACGCCCCATAACAAACAAAATAGGTTTACTCAATGACCACAGTGCTTGCTTAATGACTGCAATATTTGCTTTCTGACCTCTTCATGTAAGAACTTCTGCAAAAAAAGAAAAAGAAAAAAAAAAGAAAAAAAAAAGGAAAATCGGGTTATTCACATGATGATCCACTTTATGACCATCACAATGTATGACCACAATTGGCAGGTTCCGTTATGGTCGTAAGTCAAGGACTGCCTGTAGCTATATTTTTCTCCAGTGTTTTCTCCGGAGGAGCTTTTGACTCAATTGTAAATGCCGAATATTTCTCCTTAAGAGTAGCAGCTTAAAAATTCACCAATATTCAAACTTGGAGAGGAATTTTAAAATGCAACCAGAGTTTCAGCTACTTTCCAATTAAACTCCTACAATAAGTATTTATCTAATTTATATAGCTGCCCGTCTCGCAAACAAGTGATGCTGGGTGCCGTACAAGTGTGCTTTTTTTTTAAAAAAAGATGCTGGCTCCTTTCTGCTTTTTGAAGAGCAGCTTGCGTGAGAGTATTTGAATTTCCTTCCCATTCCCAGTTTGAAGAGAATGAGAGATTATTTGCACCTCCCTGTTTTCCAACATTTCTTTAGTCCACCTACTTCTTTGGAGCCTCTCTGAGTAGCTTCTGTTTTATTTGGGTGGAAATAGTTCAGAGTATTCATGTTTCCTCTCCACTGCCAATAATTATATAAAAATGCGGCTGACTAATAGCTGTTCATTTGCAGGGAACTGCATTAAACATTGAGGCCTATTTTATGCTGGAGTGAAGACAGCCTTTTGCCTCAAGGAGCCAATTTCTTAATAGGAGTCAGATTGTAAAAACCTCCTTCTCCACGTAGGCCGAATGTACCTATTTTGACACACAAAGGAGATTCAGGTTTCCATATTTTAAAAATAATACAGAATAACCGAAAATAATAACTGGAAAAAAAGTGAAGAAGTTCAAATATCATTGCTGCGGCAAAGTAGGCATTATCTAACATAGATGTACATGAGGATTGGGTACAGGTGGTCCTTGACTTATAGCCACAAGTGAGCCCAAAGTTTCCATTGGTAAACGAGACAGTTAAGGGACTTTCATCCCATTTTACGATCTTTCTTGATACAGTTGTTAAGTGAACCACTGTAGTTGTTAAGTTAATAACACGGTTAAGTGAATCTGGCTTCTCCTTCTGACTTTCCTTGTCAGAAGGTCACAAAAGGTGATCACATGACCCTGGGACACTGCAACCATCATAAATACATGTCAGTTGCCAAGCGTCCGAATTTTGATCACGTGACCATGGGGATGCTGCAAAAGTCGTATGTGTGAAAAATGGTCATAAGTAACTTTTTCAGTGCGGTTCAGTGGTGGGATTCAGCTGGTTCGGGCTGGTTCGGCCGAACCAGTAGTTAAATTGCTGGCTGGCCCTGCCCCTCTCCTCCCCGCCCCTTCCAGGAGTCCCCACGTGCCCCATTTTGGCTCCCAGGTAAGTGCAGGGAGGCCTGCTAGGCCCAAAACGGGGTGTGGGGGTGCAGCCCCCTCCCCGTGGCCCATTTTCACTCCCAGGAGGCTGCAGGGAGGCCTACTAGGCCCAAAACAGGACACGGGGGGGTGCGGCGCAGCCCCCCGCGGCCCGTTTCTTGCTTCCAGGAGGCTGCAGGGAGGCCTACTAGGCCCAAAACGGGGCACGGGGCGGTGGCGTGTCCCCCTGGTGCCCATTTTTGCTCCCAGGGGGGTGCAGGAGGCCGAGTGGCCACACCCACCCAGCCGGTCATTAGGGCAGAGAATCGGTTGTTAAATTATTTGAATCTCACCACTGCCGTTGTAACTTCAAATGGTCATTAAACAAATGCTTGTAAGTCGAGGACTACCTGTATTTACAATATGCCTCATCTGGAAAACTAGTTTTTGTATGCAATAGATTTTTTGTTTATCAACACATAAACTCTTATGTACGGTATAATGTATAAATGTTTGCTGAGTTGGAAGTTAATTTGACTGAATCTCTAAATCAAAATTATTCATTTGATTGGTTGAACACTTATGCAAATGTAGAAATACCTTTTTCCAAACGAAACAAATGTTTCATTTTGAAGCAACACTTTGAATAGGATGAGGGATTATTATAATGGGATGCATACAATGTGTGTGTGTGTGTGTGTGTGTGTGTGTGTGTGTATACACACACACACACATCCAAGACGTTTGTAGCGTAATTGCACAACTGGTATGCCGATAGTGTTCAGCAAATCTGCTGATTCTTCAGGATCTTGTGAAAAATGTGTGCAGGACTCAGCCTTAAGCCTTAATTATAACTAACACATATAAAACTACAGAAATGAGATCTGTCAGTTGGAGGCAGATGTTCTGGTTCTCAAACCACAATATAGGAAAGCTTTAGGACAAGGGACAAAATACATTTCAAACATTACATTTAAATTTTAATTAAATTCAAACCAGCTCTGATATTCACGGCTGGCTGGATTTTGCTCCTCTCACCAAAATGGCAAAATCGGCATTGCACCACTGCTCACACAGTTTGATATCCTGAAACAAAGGAGTGGGGTTTTTTTAATAAGGTTATTTCCCATTCTATTACAGGTAGTCCTTGACTTACAACCATTTGTTTAGCAACTGTTCAAAGTTGTAACGGCACTGGAAAAAGCGACTTACGATTGATCGCTCCTCACACTTATGATCATCCCAGCATCCCCATGTAATCATGTGTTAAGAATTCAGGTGCTTGGCAACTGATATGTATTTGTGACAGTTGCAGGGTCCTGGGGCCATTTACAACTTTCCCAGCTGGCTTCCAACAACTAGGGTCAATGGGGGAACCCGGATTCATTTAATGACTGTGTGATTCACTTAACAACGGCAGTGATTCATTTAACTGGGGGGGGTCATAAAATTGGGCACGACTCCAATGCTTTGCTTAACCACAGAAATTCTGCTCCCAAATGTGGTTGTAAGTTGAGGATTGCTCATCTTTCCCAGTCAGTTAATATTCAGTTGGAAAGTCCAGTAGAAACAATCATATTTTTGGATCACAGAGTTGACTGTAGAAATATAACTCCAGAGAAAAGCAGCTCTCATATTATAATGAAATTATGAGGGGTGAAAAAATCCCTAAACCTATATAAATTCTAACAAAAACTCCACAACTGGGAAAAGCAATAAATTGCACTTTTCAGAGTGTCCTTTGCTATTTAAATATTTCAGGATGCCATTTAAACATATTTGATCACCCAGTCCTAATGGTAAACAACCAGAGAAGCTATTTTCTTATTTGTGTATTTGCCCTAGTTCTGATATGTGTGGATTATAATATCCTAATAAATGCTTCTTTGAGCGTATGGTTTATTTTAAGCACCGTGGTTTACTTTTTTTTGCATGAATATGTCATCTCTGAGCCTGGGAATAACTATATTCCCACAAGCCATCTGTTATTAGGAGGTTCGGTTGTGCTTTACAACATTCTTGCTGGTGGACATTACTACATATAGCTTTATGATCCAATGTCCAAGCAAAAATGTTGTATTTACATTTAAGCATATTTAATACAAGGCATACCTTATATATTTAATAAATAAATTTAATAGATAAATTAATACATCCTACCTCTGGAAAACAAATAACTCATAGAATAAATTTGCTGCTTGACTTCTCGTTTGATTTCTCTTTTTTTATGCAAACTGGAAATTCCAAATTATGTTGTTGTTATTCTCAGTTTTGATATCCACCATCACTTAGGGCAAATGAACTCATTGTGTAGACCTGAAAGGAAGCTGACCTTGAAAAGAAGAAGAAACCATAGCATGGACAAGACATATAGATGACAACAGACTGTCAACAGGCTGCTGAAAAATATGGGTGGCTTTGCTTAAAACAAGCTGCATACTTCGTAAATTTAACCCTTTTGTAACAGGGCATTTTACTTTTGTTTCTCTGCCTAATTATCTTCACCCCACTTATCTCCATTCGGTTTTCTTCATTCTTGGTTTTAATTTGCATTGCTGCTACCCCTTCTTCTCACCCCATTTCTGGTCTATTTTTTTCATAGAAGAGGGGAAGGAATATATGTCAGTACTTGTTTCTGTGTGTTAAAAAGAGAATGGTTGGTACTAGCACAGGGGCATCAATTAATTTAACAAATAATTTATAGGCAATGTGCTTTGTATGTTTACTTACTATTTCAAGATTGCAGTGTTGCGATACATTTCTCCTCTTATACATAATTCTGCTTAACATGGCCATTTTTACAAAAGGGTTTCCCTAGCATTCATTTTAACATAAAAAACATCTCTGCTGGATCAAGTCCACACCACCTCTTACCTAGCATTTCCTGTCATGCAATAGCCAATTAAAATGTTCAGAAGACTTGCAACTGCTTATGGGAGATTGACATCATTCTTCCATTCTGGATCCTCAAAAGTTGACATTTAAAGCAGGGGTGTCAAACTCATGGCGTCACGGCGGCGTCACGTGATTTATCGGGACTTTCCCCCCCCCTTCGCTAACCTGGGCGTGGCCAGCGCATGACACATCTGGCCTGCGGGCCGCGAATTTGACAGCCCTGGTTTAAAGTATTCTGTCTGTGATTGAGAATGTAGTAAAATCATCATCAGGCCTAGTGGTAATTGACAAGCATGATAAGTGGTAATTGACAAGTAATTGACAATTACCTAGTGGTAATTGACTTTTGAATTTCTTCAGTTCCCTTTTAAACCTTTCTTACTTAATAACCTTTCCAGTTCTTGTGGCAACAGATTCAATAGTTTATGTCTTTTGCATTTGGCTTGGGGGAGAGTTCTTATTTTGCCCCCAGATCATGCCAATCTGACTGTACCAGAGGTGATCCAATAGTTATTTTATTTTTTATTATTTTTTGGGAAATAAGTTTTCTGGAAGAGGAAGTAATTTTTGAAATGCCATGTCAGGGCTGGGCCTCCTACAGAAAACCACAAGCTATCAGACAATTCAGGAGCATTTATATTGATGTCTCTGGAAGAAAAACAGCATAGTCTGCCTCCAGAACAATACATTTTGCACATTTCTACTACAGAGAACTCCAAGTGGAATTTCACCCTAGATTTATAGAAGGCCATTACTAGTTGGCAGTTTATTTACTAATGATCCCAAACTACAGACTAAAGTTATAGATAACTTAAAATTAGGAAAGAATCCTGAAGATAGAAGGATGTACCTTGTCACCCCAAGTCAAGCATGTTTCTTGTCCATAGCCTTTCTCATGGCATATTACAGTCAATAGTCACAACTATTAAAAAAAAATCATCAGGACTCTGAGTTTACTTTATATTTCTGTGGAGAAGTATGGCCATTATATAATTTGAAAGACATAATGGGCTGCATTCAAACCCAAACTGCCATATTTTCCAAGCAAATGGAAAAGACCCATAGGTAACCTTCACTTAATGGAAAAAATACTGGGCAAAGAAAGAATATACTATTCAAAAACTTGAAATAAAACTTTAAAATCTAAACACAGCCAAGGAGCCCTGTAATTAAAATCTTAGCAAATTCCAAAGAGGTTGATAGAAATCAGTTCTTTACTAGACTTTTTCTGGAGTCAAGTGAAGTCCTGGTTAATGCTAAGTCTTCCAGCTCAGCAGTATTTTAACTCAATTATGCTTTGCCTGTCCCCTACTGGAGCAGTTCAAAAATACTGAAGCTAGCTTTGATAGTAAACTCTGAAATCTTTTTGCTTGGAGAGCTTCAAGTAAAGGAAGGTCTAACACCCTTAAAGGGTGCTTCAGGTCAGCCCTCCACAATCCAAAATCTGAAATGTCTCATACTACAGTGTATGTCACCCACAATTATACTGGATATTGAGCACTGAAGTCCAATGTATCTGTGGGGTGAAATTTTGGAGAAGATACTGTGAGATATTTTTACTCTCGGGCTAATCTGCTGAAATTCGACTTTCTACTCCTATGATTTATAGGAGATACAATTAACTTGTGGTGATTATATTAATAGAGAGAAGGCTTAAAATGACCTCCAACCCAATACAAAGCTGGGATGTTCTTTATATCAATAGGATTTTCAGCCAGCTAAAATATTTTGGAGGTCATTTTGGTAGATAAGAACTTGAAAAGCTATGAAGTGACTTTTTAATTAATACTACAATATTACAGGGAGATACTGATTCTGTTTCTGTTATGTGGCTGCCCGTGTACTGATGCTTCCATGTGGTAAGGAAACATTTCCATGTGATGAAGAGCATCAGAAGTGGGTCAGTGATTCAGTTTGGAGACTTAAGGGGATCTTCAGACATGCCACATCCAGTCTAGGTCAGAAGATGACTGTGTGAAAAAGCGCTCATTTGATTTTAGCATGCCAAGAAAAGTTTCAGGGCCATATTGCTGCTTATCCTCCTAGCAGCAATCGATATAATTTGTTAACTGGCCTAGATGATTCTGACTTTCAAAGGCATACATAACAGAATAACAGAGACTGGAAAACTTAAAAGATCTTTGCAGAGAATAAGAACCTGCTGCCTTTTCCATTTTCTTCCCTGAGTTGGTTAACATTTAAATATTAATATGAAAGCCCCTAACTACCAAGATATGCAACTTGCACCAGTAAGATAATAATTTATTTATTATGGTAGAACTGCAGGAAGCTCTAGTCAATTTGCGCAGTTCTCACAGCTCCTCTGGGTTTATACAATGGACAGAAACTGTTCAGCTCCATCCCAAGGCTGCTTCTATGTCAAACCTCTGTGTATCTCGGTGGCTAGAAAAAAAAGCGAACAATTCAGAATTTGAAAGTTAGGCTCACAGCCACAAAGAAGTTGTTCACTTCTGCTTTATAGTCACTGTGGGAGTATGCCTAATATTTTATATACCAATCATGCATACTTATTTATTGTATTCTCTCTCAGGATATTGGCATAGGAGCAGGCTGGGGTTACAAAATCTCAGATTTAGAGACCTGTAATGGCAAGAAAATGCAAATGTAATTTTCTGAGAATGACATCATTTCAGAAATTCACATTGGATCAGCAATGGATTACAAGCAACCTTGTATGATGGATGGGTGTATGGGCAACTGAAAGCCTTTCATAATTAACTGGGTTTTTTGGGGGGGGGGGTTTGTATGATAAGGTCTTTATTTCATTTTAAACTGAATACTTTGGAGGAAGCAAGGCAGGAGTGGGTTCTGCGTTTCTTCGTTCTGCTTTTCTTCGCTGCCGGTTTGCTCAGTGACGCGCCACGCACGCGTGCGCTTCAAAAAAGCTTCTGCGCATGCGCAGAAGCAAAAAACAAGATGGCGGTGCCTATGGCGCCGCCGAGAGAAACGGCTCAGGGGTGTGGCAGGCGTGGGTCACTACCGGTTCTAGCGACCCACGCCACCACGTTACTAACGGTTCTATAGAACTGGTCCGAACCGGTAGGAACCCACCTCTGAAGCAAGGGATAGTCCGCTTTAGATTAGACCTGCAGGATTCACAATCCAGCTGTGGTGGTCCTGTTAATCTTTAGCCAATGGCTCTTTGACCTGACAAATACACTACGTGCAAAGGACATTTGCCCTTCTTTAGATCAGCCTTGATGTGAAGTTATGCGAATCTGAAACATTGATGCTTCTGTAAAAATTTGTCTGGATTGGAAACATTGCATGCTTCTGTAAAAACCTTATGGCAGCTGAGGAAGGGAATCAAATACGTTACAATTTTATTTTACAGAATGCTTCAGTGTCTTTGCTTTTTGCTCTTTCATAAACTTTCTGTATTTTTTTAAGGCTGTCTTTATGTGAATGTGGGATGGCAGGGAAAGAAGTCGTTCACCGTCAAACATTTGGGCAATTCACAGAAAGAAATGACTCACAAATACTTTCCCTTGATGAGGTCCTAATCTTTTGTAACCCATGGATTTACGAACTCTTTTAGAACAGTATTATTTCCTGTTACTTAAAACTCCTCAGCAAATTCCCGTATTTTTCATTCAGTTCAAAAACTCAAGATACCAAAAACCATCTTTATTTTCATTCTCTGGATTAAACAAGATGATCTTTGTTTAAATAAAAATGCTTGTATGCTGAAAGGCTCACTTCTGTCCAACTGTGTCTTGGCAATTCTCAGGACTGCTTCTCCTCTGGCACTGCCTACGTGCCATCCTGAAATCATTTTAAAGGACTGGAGGATTATCTGGGACAGAACTGAGTGGAGATACAGAGTGGAGAACAGATGTGTAGCCCACTCTCACCCTGATCTTAATTATAAGAGAGCTTGAAGATTCATGGATATTCTCAGTTGTTCTGCACTAAGCAAGTTAGTCCATATGCAAGGCCTTGTGAAAAGCACTACTCCAAATGCAGCACTGCTATATAAATGAACAGATTTTTCTCATCTTTTTAATCTCTGTCTACAATCTCTTACTAATGCAACAAGCCTTTTTAATTTTCCGTGGTAAATTATTTCAATGTACTCTGAAATGTATTTTGACTGTGTTATATATATATATATATATGGCTGTATAAAAATCTGAACTTTCATTAAATATATATATATATATGGCTTTATCAAACTCTGAACTTTCATTAAATATTTATAAACTAAGGGACAAAAATCAGTATAATCTTTTAAATATTCTGAAATGTTGAAATTGTAAGAATTAGTTGCATAGAAGGATCATTAAGTTTTCTGTTTAGTTGCCTATTTTCTCAGCCAAGGGAAACAAAACAAAACTCTTAAGTAATATTCAAATGCCAAAATTATAACCCACCAAGGAGGAATAGGTAGCAAAAAGAAGTAAACTTTATGCAGTTAATTATTAAACGATTCTTTAAAATTAGGATTTTGTAACAAAAACTAGATTTTTATTGATATAAAGATTAACCTGAATGATGCCTTTTTTCCCCCTGAATATTAGTATTTTACTTTTATTTTTAAGGATGAAAGTATCTTTATAAAAAATGTGTGGAATTCTTTCCTGACTCTATTGTCTTCCTCAAATCACTTATCTTTTCATAACTCAAATTTGAATTGAAAAAAACTGTTTGATTTCTATGGCCAACAAACTTCAGCAGCCCTCCAACTTCTGAAAAGAAATCCTGCTTGAATGAGCATTAGCTTTTCTCCTCTTTGAAGAAAATGAATGGTAAAAGTCAGAGATTGGGCACAGAGGAGCTTTCTCTACTGAGGTTCCTGCTCACACATACTGTTTTCTTATGCACGTTTTTGTAAGTTGTCTCCCTCTGTTTGATGGAAAAACCCTTTTTCTTTTAGTTAGCCTCCCCTGAGTCAAGCCATTTTAACAAGAAACCTTTTCAGGAAGGTGAAGGACCCACTGCAGAGGGAAGGACAGAGTTAGCAGCTGGCTTGGTTTCTAAATCCAACTGGCTTCTTTTTGGTTTTCCCAACATTCTGGGAAAAGAAAGAGAGAAGCAGAAAAATGTTCTATGGGATAAGCGAAATTATTTGACTGTATGAGAACTGCTTCTTTGATACACTGGGGATCTTGAACAAGGCAAGAATACCTAAATAATGTGAATGTTAAAGAAAAGAACTAAAACTAATATTATCCTAAAATCCCATTTTTTGCCCCAATCCAAACTGTATGCCAAATTTGTCGCAAAAGCGACTGCCTGCGAAGGCTCCTGGATTGGGGCTGAAAGGTGAAAGCAGAAACAGAAGCAGTATGCTCCGTCCCACATTTGGGTACACCAGGTTGCCCTGATAGACCGGTCTCACCGGAAAAACACTGTATGCCAACTGTATCAGTGGTGGGTTGCTACTGGTTTGCCCCGGTTCGGGCAAACGTTAGCGGCGGCGGGAGGCTCTGCCCACCCGCCTGGACCTCATCAAAGACGATCGCATGCGCAGAAGCACCGCAGGCGCGTTCACAGTTCCGAACCGGTAGCGAAGGTAAGTGAAACCCACTGAACTGTATGCCAACTTGTTGCACCAATTTTGTGTCATTTGGTCCTAGCAACCTGCGTTTTGTACATCATGATAAAGGTGATAGAGATTTTCAAAACAAAACCTAAAAAAATTCAGTTGTTCCATTTTTTTTTTAAATTACCAGTTTTGTAATGCTATCCAGGTTTTGCACACCCTGAACACAACCATGTTTTCTGTTGCTATTGCACATGTTACTGTGAGACTATGATTTTTTTTAATTTAAACTAAGTCCTACTCAGCCACCCCAATCTTTTAAGCTCACCAGTGAAATGCGGCGGAGTCACCTTCTCTGGACAGAGTAGCAGTTGTGGAGCGCTTCATTATGCAGCACCTCACAATGGAGTAGTTCATTTTCTCTGCAGTGAAATAGTAGAGCTTTTGTGCGGGAGAATTTTGAGAACCAAGACAATGTTTATATGCTGCTGTTCAGGGATAGTGTGTGTGATTTTAGGTTCCCTGCATAATACAGAAGTTATCCTTTGTCAGTGGATAAGAACATTTTTCATAGTGTGTGTCCAAAGCTGGAGTGCATTGGAGGCTTTTCAGTTTCTTCCATTGTTAATCCAGTGTAGTAAATTATGCTGATAAACAGCATAAAACCGTCAACATGTTGAAGATATAAACAGGGCTTCTTGTTGTAAATGTAAGATAGGACTCAAGTGGAGATGCACAAAGAATCCCTGTTTAGTATGTTCCTATTTGTACCTGAGGTTTACATGCCAGCACCAACACCCTTGATTCATATGGTCTAGAACCTTAGAGAGTTAAAAAGCTTCAGAAAGTTTTTTGTATACCAACCTTAGTCAAGCCACTGGTCTGTCGTGCTCACTACATTTTGATTTAAGGAGCAGCATCCCTTTGTGTTATCAGGAAAGATTAAAGCATTTCTTCTATCTTACAGTGCCAAGGACTGAGTTTGGAACCTTTTGCAGAAGACATAAGATCTGAATTACAACTTTTCAGAAACAAGGCAACAATTTATTTTGTATCCTAAATTCCTTCTTTCTTGGATTTTCTTGATGCCTTTGAGCCAGTCTTAATGCCCGGCAACTGCCTGGACAAATCCCTGCAGTTTTCTTGGTAAGATTTTCAGAAGCAATTTGCCACTGCCTTCTTCCTAGGCCTGAAAGTGATTGGCCCAAAGTCACCCAACGGGACCAGAATTTATAATCTCCTGGGTTCTAGGCTGGTGCCTTAACCACTACACCATATTGGCTCTCATTTCTTGGATTGGTGCATTTCAACTTTGAAAAAGATAATCTGGGTGTTTCGTACAAAGCTCAGTGTGTGCTGTCCAAAAGGTCTTTGCATAATTTTTGGTCTTATAGCATGGCAGATGTGAGAATGGATCATTTTAATTGGGCCTGAAGCAGTGTTTCAAAAGAAAATATCTCTGTCATTTCTGATACTAGTCAAAAGGATCTGTCAGCGGAATAAGTGTTTGTTGTATGGAATTACAAATCTCTGCCATTTAAATTGGTTTTAATGAGGAAATCAAAAAAGTCTTTGCCATTAGACCAGTGTTCATATGAAACCAGTGCTTTTGGTTTGTGTAACTCTTCCTCTTAACAGTAATGATATGTCGCTTTTAACACCAGACCACTGTCCCAACATTCTGGCACCTTGTAGCCAACAGCATCACTGTTCATTTGCTTGCTGGCCACTTCCCTTCTCTTCCTTCACCAATCAGAAGGCAGCAAGGCCAGTGCTCTTTCCCAGAGATTAGAGCTGGGATGAGTTGTTCCCGGTTCCTTGTCCACACTGTCTGTCATTTGTTGTTGTTTGCCTTTGGATGAATTCTAGACATTTGACGAATATTTTTTCTTCGCACACATTGGAACAGGGTTGGGGGAAAAGGTGACACATCTGAAGCAATCTGGACATATAGCAATTCTCACCCTTTTCCTTCTGAGAAGTCACCACCTGGGCTTTGATGTTCTCAGCTTCCTGGAGTCTGGGGAGATTCAGTTGTTTTTTGCAATATAATTTGTCGCCACAGAGATGCACAATTTTGCATTGGGTGGATGAGTCTTGGCTCCATCTTGTCTCTGTTTCATGTTCCTAGGAGACAAAAAAACATCATGACTCAGAGGATCTGGCCAGCACATAATAGTTTATGTGCTTTATGTTAGGAAGATACCCACTATGACAATTTCCCCTTTTATCCTCATATAGGTAGCAATTGTACCTCCTCTCCTTTTCAGTTCTCCAGGGAATCACCTCTTCAGTATGAAATTCTGAGTTACTTTTGTGATTGAGGCAGCATGCAGCTAGCTGGCTAGCTAAATTTAGAGCTTAGGTTTCTACAAGGGCCATGAAAACTTTTTTTTTAAATTCTAATGATACAGGATATCTTCCTTATTTAGTGTCACTAGCTGGTCATGCTCGTTTGATTTCCGTTGGTTTGGAATATCACTTCTAGCTTCAGTTCCTGCTATAGAATTTTGTTGGTTTAGTCCAAGAAATTTTTAAATGTTATTAATAAACTGATGTGTGGCCATTCATTGTCCCAGTCTCTACTAAATTTGCAGGTGCTCCACGTTAATATTTTAATGTTATGAGACAAGGATGCAGACATACAAGAAGCAATGTAGATCACAAGTCCCCTCTACTCATTTTTTTTCTTGCACTATCTATATCAATCTTTCTCAACCTTGGCTTAAACCTTGGCTTTAAGATGGATGGGCTTCAACTCCAAGAATTCCCCTGGCAACTGACTGGGGAATTCTGGGAAATGAAGTTCACCCATCTTAAAGTTGCCAAGGTTGAGAAAGGAGTGATTTCTTAACAATTTCCTTTTTGAATGCTTCACTAAATTCTGCTGCCAAATTCTTGTAGGCTAGTCCTGTTTTGTTTGCATAATAGATGGAACATTTTAAAAACATTTGGAGTGTTTTCTGAAGATTTTTATCCCATTCTAAGTTTTAGGGAGATTGCCACCAAAGTTTTACAATATCCTCTTTAGGTTTCTGGCTTCTAATTTAGATAGTAACTTTAATATTGCTGCACTAGATCGGAAGTTTAATATACTGACATGTCTAAATATATTGAGATATCTAGATATACTACATCTTACCACAGAGATTTCCAAGAAGAAAACATTCTTAAGAAATCTTGTTGACCATTCCTAAAAGTGCACATTATTTAAAAAGCATACAGCTACATTTTGGGGAGTGTTTGCTGAATTCATCACAAAATGTGCTAATGTCCTATGAAACTGCATTTATTTCTCAGCTGAATTTCCAGCTCCTGGAAACTTGGCCCAGGAAGATATTCCTGGTTATCAAATGCATTTCTTTGCTCTTTGCAAATGATTTCAGCAATTATGGGAGTAGAACAGCCTTAGCAGCAGCTAAGAAGAGAGATACAAGATTGATAGAGACACCTCATTTAAGGGTATACTGCCTGGAGCTACGTTATAATTAACGTACATACATAAACGTTTACCTAACATACTGTGCACCCTTGGTAGAATGTTCGGTGACAGATTTTCCTCTGAGTTATCACAGTATATGTTAAAGAAATGCTTATACTAAATGAACATTTGCTTGGTGTTACCTTTGTCTCGGGTCTCTTGTGACCATGGATAAACACCTCTCTAGGCAAGATGACAATTTTCTCCCTCCTGTGCATGTTAATCCGTTTGTTCAGCTCTGTGTCCTTTTTAGAATCGGGGGTGCTTTGATGTTACACCATTTCCATCAGTGTACGTTTCACTTACTTAAGAAAGCCACTCTGATGTATTATGCTGAGCTTTGGAACTGGATTCTGCTTACAAGCTTTAGCCCATCCTTGACCGAGTCACAACCTAACAGGATTGATTGAGAATAACATGCGATAACAGGATCTACAGTATATTGCCCCCAAGCTCTATAGAAGAGAGATGGGATATTTAAACATGAATAAAAGATCTCTCTCTAGGAGGGGAGAGCATAATATGGGTGTATTTTTTTTGTGCACAATGGTTTATTTGTAGCTCTCCTTTTTTTGTAATATCCCTGTTGAACTTAAATTATCTCAAACATGCAGAATGTTCTTTCATGGGGAAATAAGTCAAAATGTTTAACATCATCCCCAGAATGGTTTGCTTCTGCTCAGAAAATACGCAGAGTATTCTGTTTATACCGATATGGATTGCTTAGCCCCCCATGCAGATGCTAAACTAATCCATCGTATCAATTAATTCAGAATCAAAATCTGTGGTGCAATCTCTTAAAATATTTTCCCATGCAAAAGAGGATAATCTTTGATTCTCTGAGTGCTTGGAAGTTTCTTTTTATTTTGTGATATTTTTGAGCTATTTAGACTGTCAGAGGTGGAAGATGTGGTGTTGTTTCCTGTTGCAAGCTTCCCATTACAGGTAGTTCTCGACTTTCAACAGTTCATTTAGTGACTGTTCGGAGTTACAACGGCACTGAAAAAAGTGACTTATGACCATTTCCCCCACTTTATGACCATTGTAGCATCCCCATGCTCATGCACATTTGGATGCTTGACAACTAACTCACATTTATGATGGTTGCAATGTCCTGGAGTCATGTGATCACCTTTTGCGACCGTCTGACAAGCAAATTCAATGGGGAAACCAGATTCATTTAACAACCGTGTTGCTAACTTAACAACGGCAGTGATTCACTTAACAAATGTGGCAAGAAAAATCGTAAAATGGGGCAAAACTCAGTTAACGAATTTCTCACTTAACAACATAAATTTTGGGCTCAATTGTCGTAAGTTGAGGACTATCTGTATTTTCGCCTTTCCTGGCAGCCCAGATCTCCCACTCTGAAGGCCCATAGGAGAAGCACCCTCATAATGTCTTCGTCTCTGATACAAGTGAATGACTGGGAACCAACCAAGCTCCAGACTTCTGGAGGGTAAATTATATAACTGGAGATGAACCTTCTGCCTTTCTACCTTTGGGCACTTTGCAGTTAAGTAGGTATACGAATACCACATTCATTTCCTCATTTTCCCCTTGAAAAGCAATTTCTCTTTCTTCAGAGAAAAAAAAGAATTGGTGGGAAATGCAAGGCACTTATTCTGTACAACGTTGGTAGAAATGAATGTGTAGAAAGTCAGGATGAATTTAAACGCCTATTGGGATTTTTTTTTCCTCTGGAAAAATTCAGAACTGGGTGGTGGGAAATACTCTGTACTCTGTCTCCCTTCTTCATCAACTCACTGTTGTTATTTTAGCCATTAACATATATTCTCTAGATGTAATCGTGGTAGTAACATGCCTCCTGCAATCCTTTCCTCTCACCTTGAAAGCTTTTTAAAAATGAACTTGGCCTTATAATGTTGCTACATGATCCCTGCATAGCATTGCTTTGAAAACCACACTCATTTTGAAGGCAGTATTTTTGGAAGTCACTGAAGAGAGAATTATAAGGTGGGGGGAACTTAGCTGCCAACTTTGCATCCTGTTGGGTAGTAAAAAGACGGAGGAAAGTATTTTACCTTCAGTAGAGAAAAGCACTTTGGCATTATCTCCATTGGCTGCATTCCTGATTGCAACTTGCCATCTGTACCACAACTTACATTTAAAGAACTAAACATGGTATCCCTATCGCCCCACCAACAAAAAAGCAGAGAATGCCAGTCCTATAGTAGGAGCCTTTGTGTAGAGGCACATATGCACACAGATCCCTGATCGTATGAAATGGAGCCAATGGACACAGTTCCTCTTCTCGACCGAATGTAATGAGTTGAAATCTTTTGCTGCAGTTCTCCAGGATTGCTAATTTCAGATGGAATCAGCCCAACCTGGAAATTTCAGCTGGAATTTCAGCTGGAATCAGCCCAAGTTGGAAAGGTCATCTCTTGGCGAAAGTGCCCTCCTTTCTGGGAAGTAAAGGGTGCAAAAATTAGAAGGCACTGCTGTTCAGTATTAATTTTCTTTGGCTCTTTGGAACAGCATTCCAGTTAAACCTGGCCCCTTCCATGATCACATTTGGGGGGGGGGGAATGCTAAAAACGATATTCTTTCATAAAGTTTGAAGAAGCTGTTGATGTTTGGTTGGCTACTTTATGATGTATTTGTTGAGTTGTGGGAATAACTGTTGAGTTGTGGGAATAACGACAGGAGACAGACTTCAAAAGGAACTTCTTTACTAGGCAACTTCTCTGTACAACCAGCAACTTGCAGTCTGACAGCTAGCCCTTTTATAGGGAGGTGTCAGATGCTTTAACCAATAGCGTTTGAGCATTCTCCCGCTCAAACGCTGGACCTGGGTGAAACCATGTACAACTTGTCAGTACATAACAGTATTGATTTCAGATGCTTTTAATCAGATGCACTGTGAATGTTTGTTTTACTTTATATGCAAATCAAGAACCACTTATACAATAAATAAATGCAATAAATAAACACATCTCATCATGTGAGAATAACCTTGAAGGACAGGAAGAATAGATGCAGCCAAAGCAATGGCTGATAAGAGAAATCGAAATCCAGAGCAGGAATGTAATTTGAGAAAGCACAGCAGACTTGACTCTTCTCTTGACTCTTGTTCTTTTTGGGGATAAAGGCAGGGAGGAGGGGAGACCCATTCAGGCTTGCAAGATTCTGTTACTGCAACCCTATAATATACAGTAAGTAGTTTTAATATTCATGACTTTGGTGTTCAAGTCTGGACTACCAAATAGGGCAGGCACGATCTCTGCTTTTAGAAGCCTGAATCAATCTTTCATCTATCTAACTCAGCATTTTAAACTCTTAACTAGCGGCAGCTTGGTAAAGCACCAGTCACAGTGTTCAGCAGTAATCCTTCTTATTTGGAATCTTTTGAATTGAAAGATGAGCAATCTTTCGCCAAAGGCCGCCTCTTTCCTGTCCTTCTGAGGAGCAGGTTACAAGCAAATCAGGTTATTCCCACAAGTTGCAGAGAGTACTGGCAGAGGGCTTTGAAAAATTAGGCAAAAGGCCGTATGCAAGTCGAGCGCAGATTGCCTATGTTGCAGTAGGCAATCTAAGGCACTTCAGATATGATTGAACTAGAACTCCCAGCATTCTTAGCAATAATGGCCAATGATAAGCGTGCTTGGACTTGGATTTAAGAGCCTCTTGACATCACAAATTACTTATCCCTGCTTCATGGCCATTGATTTCTCAACAAATTGCTTTATATACATCTTTGTTTGTTGGAGCTGAAATTGTGTAGTTGGAGACTATGATACTCAGATTGGCTCTCTGTGCCATGTAGAACTGTGTGCAGGATCAGGCCATCGGGGTTGTAATGGAGGGGATGGAACCAAGAAGTATATTTGTTCTTGTTAAGCAACGAAGAACACTGTCCATTACTGCTGATAGCCGTAGTAATTCTAGCTCTGCATTGTCATATTATGACTTTTATTCAGTCGTTCTCAACCTTTTCTTCACCAGGGACCCCTTTTAAATACCTTTTGTGGCCATGGACCCACAAGACGTAACTCAAGATTTAAATCACAACATATCTTCAAGCCTTTGCCAACCCCCTGTGATGACATTGTGCACCCCCCCCGCCCCCAGGGATCTGCGGATCAGAGGTTGAGAATGAGAACCACTGACTTATAGGACTGTTATATGATGTCATCAGCATTATACAATTGATAGCATACTGTTCAAGGCCTCGTTCTTTAATGAACACAGATCACGGTCATTGATAGGCTTTGTCTCCAAAAAAGGAGCAAAACTGATAACAGTTTTGTTCTGAAATTGCCCTCTGAGTTCTGGAAACAGGAGTGAAATGTATTATGCTCTGAAAAACTGAGCATCAGATAGCAAAGGGAAATAAATGAGCTATGTTGTGTAATGTGACAAGTTGCAATCTTCCCGTTTCTTCTTGGCTTCATAATTCCTTTAAGATACATATAAAACTGCCCTGAAGATGAATGTATCCCTCTAAAAGCAAGAAGCTCTATAAACTCCGAGACAATAAAAGTTCAATTTCAACACTCCCCCTGTTTAATACGATTGAGTCTCTCATAGGCAGATGTACTGATGGTTGATATAAGACCATGCTGGAGAGGATTCCCACAAGTGTAGAGGAAAAGAGATGAGGCATGCAGAAAACTTCTGCATTAAAATAAGCTCTGGTGTCCAGTCCCTCAAACTTTGTGGGAATCAGGAATTATGATGCCTGCAATCTTCATGCATCTAACCAATGCAGGCAATTCAGAGTAGCAAAGAGGAGCAGGGAGAATTAAGCTGAATATATAGCACCCAAGAGAGCCAGTTTGGTCTAGTGGTTAAGGCCCCAGGCTAGAAGCCAGCAGACTGCAAGTTCTAATCTTGCCTCAGGCACGAAAGCCAGCTGGGTGACTTTGGGTCAGTCAACCTCTCTCTGCCCAACTCATCTCACAGTGTTGTTGTTGTGGGGAAAAATAAGAGGAGGAAGGAATAGTGTGTGTCTTTTCCACCTTGACTTGTTTATAAAGCCACCCAGAATTACCTTATAGGCGAGATGGGCAGCATAAAAATTTAATACAAGAAAGAAAGAGAGAGGGGGGGAGGAAGAAGAAGGGAAGGAGGAAAGAAAGAAAGAAAGAAAAAAGAAAAAGAAAGGTAGGAAGGAAGGAAGGAAGAAGAAAAGAAAGAGAGAGAGAGAGAAAGAAAAAGAAAGAAAGAAAGAAAGAAAGAAAAAGAAAGAAAGAAAGAAAGAAAGAAAGAAAGAAAGAAAGAAAGAAGCAGGAAATGAATAAAATAAATAAACAAACCATATGGCAACTCTATCCTTTATTCTAGAAGTGCCTGGAGAAGCAGGCAAGATAAACAGATTAGAAACATATTTTGGTGGAGACAGGGTTAAACCTTTACCTACTATTTACTGAAGACCACAGCCAAGGTCACAACACATTATCAAGAGAGAATTCCTATGCCTTCATGTTTACATGAGTGCTGTTCTTCATGAAAAGTGAAAGAGCGATCTACCCTAAACAACAGATAGAACAATGTGATAGATAAAACTCTGACTCAATAAACATTCCTAGGAGGAGATTTTAGGTAAAATGTTGAATTCAACACCCTAGACTCTGAACAAAGGAAGACCAGACAGGCCCTTAGATAATCTAGGCAGTTCTTCTTCATGCAACCTATCTCACCACCATTGGTCCAATGAAAAACTACCACCATGGCTTTACAGAAAAATAGAAAGCCAGGAAGAATACTGATGAAAACCAAGTAAAGAATCTCTGCAATATCCCTTGACTCTAAATGCAACCATTTTGTGAGCAATCTCTGAACTCTCTTCTCCTCCTAAATCCTGATGAATTAGCTAAGATTTAGATAAAATTGGTCGATATTTCCCCCCCCCCCCGATTTCTGTATTTTTCTTGAAAACTCTCCCAAACTCTTTAGCTGCTGAAGTTGGATATTAAACAGCTAACAGCTGCTAATAGATTCAAGTTGAGAGGCATCGTGTAAAAAAAAATAAAAAAAAAGTATGAGTAAAATGAGTAGGCTCTGGATGTATTAAATATTTGGCTTAAATGCTGCTAATGTACATTAGAAAGTATGTTCCCAGATGAACTATTTCATTTCATAAAGAAATAAATATGCCAACGATCTCCAATTTTTGGTCTGTGTCTATGTAATGGTATGCGTCTGAATTGCTTATTTTTGTGTGTTTTGTTCACAAAATCGATTGATTTTGGGCACATTCTTCAGCTGTGTGGGCTTTGCAAAGCAGAGTCAGCCCATGGTGACAGCCTTTGTGAACACAGCAGAGCAGTTGATAACAGAAGTGATGAAGTGGTCCAGTGAGTAACGTCTGTGAAATATCTGTATGTAAATATTTCACAGTACAATTTTATATATTGGGGAATTTTTCCAGAATGAGTTCAATAGACATAACCTGAATAGGAACGGCATGGGCATAGACTAGCTGGCCTTTGTGTATAGTTGTTCAGACTGAATGATTTCTTCCTATTAACCAACCTTGATGTAAGAGATGGCCAGGTTGAGTCAAAGGGAGGAGTCAAGCGTGTCATCAGTCTTGAGTCCCTTCATGCCCACAAGAGATCTAAGTCCAGCCCACCTTGAATTCTATTGACTCTTATCTACTGCCAGTTTGCTTTGACCATTAGTAGCTCAGATTCTTGTAGAGAGTGTTAGCATGCAATAAATCTGGATTCATTTGAACCGCCTTGCTTCCTGATTTCCTGCACTTAACACTTGAGCACTGTTTCCCTCATCATCTTTGGGTTACAAGAAATGAATCACTATAAATAAATTTTGTGACTGAATTGGCATGCCAGCAAATAAATGAAATAAATAAAATGTTGAATGTCAAATACTTTGGCTTAAGACTCTCAAATCTTCCTTCAAATGCCTTTCCTTATATGGCTGATACCTACTTTATCTCTCTGTCTATCATTATATCGACTATTTTATTGTATTAAATACCATATAGATTTGATTCATGTCTTGGCTCACCGATTCAGAAAACAGCCCAATTTACCTTGGAAAGATACAATATTTTACTCAATCCCAAATGAAATTCACAGTCCAAAGTTGAGAATCTCCCATTGACTGTTACTGGGAATCAACACATATCTACAATAGTTTAATTTTGCATTTAAAAAAGTTTAATTTTAATTAGACAATGCTGCATGCATGTATTTTCAAATAATTCACCTTACATTGTGTTTTTTTCATCCGTTTTCATTATAAAACCAAGAATTACCAGTAATGTTTAATGTTGTTACACCCACAAGTTTCAACACAAGCCTTTGGGGGGGGGGGGAACGGAGGGAACGGATCACAAAATAATCATGTAGCATTATTCCAACTCTTTATAAAATGTGGTTGGGCTAGTGTTGATATTTCCCTCTCTTCTGGAAGCAGAAAGAACCATATGTGGGATGCCTCTGGCAACTTATCTTCATCATAACTTCCCCTGCAGACACAATCTCTATATTGTTATCATGTTTTAAAATTATCCGCTTGCCTAATTTGTCTGAGCTGGATTGCTAAAAGGCTCTTTCTTTTGGGGAAAAAAAAGACTAGAGGATTCATTTGTGCTCTTTTGTTTCTTCTTTTAGTTCCTTTTGTTTAATGCTCTTTATAGTTCGGGCTGCCTGGCTTTTTATATATATATACAGTATATATATATAATATATATAAATATGGCAGTTCGTTCTCTCTCTCTCTCTCTCTCTCTCTCTCTCTCTCTCTCTCTCTCTCTCTATATATCTCTTTGTTCTCTCTCTCTCTCTCTCTCTCTCTCTCTCTCTCTCTCTCTCTCTCTCTCTCTCTCTCTGTGTGTGTGTGTGTGTGTATGACTGAGAGAAGAATAAAATAGACATATAATTTAAGCCTGTCAATCTAGCAAGCAGCTCTGGTTTCCACTGTCTCTGGAATTAATTACAAACATTCTCCCTTCCTCCTACCAATTTATCTTCCCATATAGACACAAGGAACTCCGTTAACTCATGATTTTTGACAAAAAAATGTTGTATAGAGAAATACATTTTTACTTTTCAAACATGTCCTAATTTCAACTACACAAACTCTAAACAAATTTTGTCCTAGCAAAGGGCCCATCCAGTAACTCTAGAATGTGGCTTGTACGCTTAACTCTGCCTCTGAAATCTCACTTAAGCTGGATAATACGTGTATGACTGCAGAGAAACAGGCTTGCATAAATATCCTCAAAAATATTCTAAATATATATTCACATTTTTTTTCCGGTTCTGCTCACCTCTCAGAAGTTTAATGTGTAGTTCCAATGACGTCAGCTCCCCATAAAAACCCATACGAGCAAATTTCATGTTGTGGATTCTTTCACTTCAGTCATACAGCAGATGGCAACCAGCTGGGAAGCCAGACTTATTTCTGAAAATGCATCATTCCTTGTACAATATCTTAATCACTATCAGTCTATAGAAATGCTGCTTTAAGCCTGGTCAGTTGACAGAACAAAAGCTTCCTTCTATCTGCAAACTATACCTACAGTGCTTTAAATGCTGTTATTCATGTGAAAAACCTTAACCCACAGCTTCTGTTTCATTGATAGCTACAACAAGACTATTCTCTTCCTTTTCATTCTTCAAGCCAAAACTGTAACTGTGCTTGTAAACAGCACCCAGATCAAATATCACCTATTGTTCAGACCATTGAATCCATAGGGCTATGATACAACTTAGTATAATGAAATAAATTGTGATTTGGTTTTTTTTTTTTTTGTTCTGGAGATTAGCCTGCCCTTATATAATCAGGATGGAAATCTGCTATTATTTTGCAATAGTGGCAAATCTCTGTAGCTCGGTTGTAGGATGAGGGTGAAGGTTTGTTCTCCAAGCTTGTGGGCTGGTTTCCAAACATTTCATTACTAGACTAGGTAACATCTTCAACGGAGTTTAGGCGCAGTGGTGGGATTCAGCTGGTTCACACCGGTTTGGGCGAACCAGTTGTTAAATTACCTCCCCCCGCTATCAAGGTGGATAGCGGGGGGCACTGCGCTGCAATGGAGAAACGGGCAACGGAGTGGCCAGCGCGAGGGAAGGAGAAGGCCGCTTTTCCCCTTTCTTCTCCCTGCTCCTCCTCCTTCCCTCGTGCTGGCTGCTCCATTGCCCGTTTCTCCATTGCAGTGCAGCGCCCAGGATCCACTTTGATAGCGGGTGGTGGTGGTTAATTTAACGGTTTGCCCAGGGTCAGATTGGCCAATGCAGGAGGCTCCTCCTGCAGGTGCAGTGGAGCTGGAGGATGGGGATGGGCCACGCCTCCCACGACGGCCAACCTGACCTTGGGCGAACCGGTTGTTAAATTATTTGAATCCCACTACTGGTTTAAGAGAACTCCTAAACTCCACTGAAGATGTTACCTAGCCTGGTAATGAAACGTTCAGAAACCAACCCACAGGCTCGGAGAATGAACCTTCACCCTCATGCTATTATTTTTTTTATGGAGTTTGGGTGAAAAACAACAACACCAAAACAAAATAATCAGAAACTGGGTGGTTCATTCCCCAAAGTAAAATCAGGCTTTTAAATGCAATTACATTGAATAGTGCAATGGAAACAATAAAAATGAATATTGTCTTATTGGAGGAAAATAGGTGGGAAGAACTAGGTCCTTTAAGGATGCAGCTGTCTTCACTGCTGATGCACCATGTTACAGTAAGAAGGAAACGCCAAGGTCCAAGGAAGAAGATGCCACACGGTGCTTTGGTTACATGCAGATGAGTGCTTGTGTACATTATTTTTACCTGCTGGTGGTTTCAGAAAGTGCAATGTGACTCCAACAGGAGTCAAAAGTAAGCAAAGCAAAAGCACATACAGTACATGCAAAATATTAGCCAAATATTCGTGCCCTAGGAATGACCACAGTGCAACTCTCAAGCTATGTTTCTTCCTTCCTTTCCTCTATGGAGATTTTCAGTCAACCAGGCCATGGTTGTCCCAAAGGAGCTTTTTCAAGAGGCAACTGGACTTCTTTGTTTTTCCTTGAAGAGGTTTCACTTCTTATCCAAGAAGCTTCTTCAGTTGCCTCTTGAAAAAGCACCTTTGGGACTTTCTTCCTTTCCACTTTTGTTTTCTGAGGACAAAGATTGTTGAACAAAGAGCCCAGTGGGCGTTCAGGAAGATATCAGCAGCACACTCAAAAATAAGATGGGTAGCAATCAGAATAAAGATCTGATCTTTTGTGCCTTTCTACCTATAGACATTAAAACAGGTTTACTGTGATGCTGTGATGGTTGCGTTGGGCTGGGTACAGGTCAGAGGTGGGTTCCTCCTGGTTCGCACCGGTTCTATAGAACTGGTAGTAAACCGGTGGTGACGTCACGGAGCCGGTTCTGTCGGTGCCAGTCTGTGGACACCGCCATCTTTCTTTTGGAATTTTCTTTTTGGATTTTTTTGCTGGTTTTTGCTTCTGCGCATACGCAGAAGCTGAGTTTTCAGCACTGCGCATGCGCCACCATCTTGTTTTTGGCTTTTTTTTAAAAAATTTTTTGCTTGTTTTGCTTCTGCAAAGTTTTTGGCACTGCGCATGCACGGCCGTGCGCGCAAAGTGCGTGCCCGTGTGAAGTGGCCACATGGCACGCAATGCGCGCGCAGCCACGTGGCGTGGGAGGAAGCGAACCGGCGGCAAGGTAAGTTAGAACCTACCCCTGGTACAGGTGTATTAAAGGATGTCATTCAACATAAGGCAGCAGCTTAGCAGCCATGTAATGTGGTTGGTCAGGTGCTTCCCACATCCTGTTCTGCCTTTCAAGCAAGTTGCATAGACAAAAGGGTTTTATTCAGCCTCTGGAAGCTCATAGTGGCTTTAAGGCATAAGACTGAAGTTGTTTACTGATTCCCACTTCTCAATTTCGCAAGATTTAAATTATGGAAATTAGGCATGAATCAGAATGCAGCATCCCAAACCACAACATATATTTCTGACACAGAACTAAAATACATTCTCAGCCCCAGCTCAAATCTGTTATATAAATAAAATTCTGCTTCCCCTCCACTCCCAATTTTTATGATTCTGTTGGTGAGATTATTTTATTTCTTCGTCCTCTTCCCCATCTCACGCCTCTCACAAATTGAACTTACTCATAGACCAGGGGTGGGTTTCACTTACCTTTGCTACCGGTTCGAGAATGGGAGCGCGTGCGTGCATGCTTCATGCATGCGTGATGCTTCTGCGCATGCACAGAACGTCTGTGATGACATCTGGGCGGGTGGGCAGAGCCTCCCACCGCAGCTGCTACCGGTTCGCCCAAACCGGGGCAAACCAGTAGAAACCCACCACTGTCATAGACGCATCATAAATTGTGGAATTGGAAGAAAGACAAAGATTGCTAGTCTACTCTCTACAATGGGCAGGAAAAATATATTTAATTATCGGCCTTAAATTGAGAAAGAGAGAGCTGTTCAGCCTTTTCTTCAAAACCTTCAGAGATGGAGAATCCACCATTCTTAAAGATAAATTATTCCAGTATGGCCCAGATCAGGAAGTTTTACCTTATGTTTAAATGACATCTCAGTTGCTGCACTTCATGGCCATTATTTCTGGTCCTAGTTTCTGTGGCATGGAAAATATGTTATTATCTGCCTCTTCCCAGGCTATCAACCCAGATGCCAGTATCAAGGCCATCCAGAGGAAGTCTTCCTGAGGAAAGATGCATATTTAAGACATAGTGGGAAAATATGGGAGAGAAGATTTTTGTTGTTGGAAAGTCAGAAAAACAATTCCTGGAAAAAGTAGCAAGGAGGTATAAGCCAGAGTGATGGCAGAAAAGAAATAGAGGGCTAAAAGACTTCCAAGCTGGCATCACTTCCCATTAGAGTTGCTTCAGTAACTTATGATTTTGGCTTAATTACCAAAAGGAGAGGAACTGCTTATTATGTATGTCAAAGGTACTTGGATCAGCAGGTAGTGCTACAGATTTCCACCCCCCTTGCTTATAATTTCCCCTGCTGTTTTCCAAAAAAGTAAAGAGGATGTGAAATCCTATCTATCTGACACCCTGGGGAGAACAACATGTAAAGGCATCTCTGGGAAGATATGTGATTGCAGCAATAATTACCAAGGGCAACATCTAAGTAAAAAGGTGGGCCATATTTTGTAATCCAGAGGGCTTCTTGGAGGAAAAGATTTGAGAAATATATTTGTGCAACTCAGATATTTTCTATGACCACAGAAACTAGGACATTATTTCTGGTCCGAGTTTCTGCAGCCACAGAAAATACTTATTATATGTTCTAAAATAACTTTCCAGATATTGATGTTGGGCTCATTGGCTATTAGGATCTTGGTTTTCCTCTCTTTCTTAAAGAATCTCTTGCTTCTTGTATGGATAGTGGTGGTAGACATGGGGATATTAATCTTATGGAATGGAGGCGCTCCGGGAGATTAACATTCCATGTGCAAATGAACAATCCAATCTTTTAAAAGTATTTGGGTTGAATATTAATGCACACTGATGATATCCAGCTTTCTGTCACATCACCAGGCTGTGCTGGTAAAGCTGTCAAAATACTGCCACAATGTCTGGAGGCGGTTTGAGTCTGAACGGGGAAAAACTGATTTTGGCTTCATTTTGCCAAGGCTGAATGGCTATGGCTGTTTGCCACCCGCCTCCAAGGTCAGGGATGTTTCCATTATTGGTCTTGATGGGGTAGCACTTCCCCATTCTAGATTGGTGTACAACTTTGGGGTCCCTCTGGACTTGCAGCTACTCAAAGAGCAGGTGGCAGCTTTGCACCAGTTCATCTTATATGCCAGTTGCATTCTTTCCTTGATCAGAAGGCCAAAGACAGTTACTCATGTTCTGGTCAGATCATAACTGGATTATTGCAATGCATTCTACATGGGGCTATCTTTGAAAATCATCCAGAAGCTACAGCTGGTACAAATGCAATGGCACAATAGTAATGGGTGCCTCCTGGTATGCCAAGGTGTCACCACTGCTTCATCAGTTGGATTAGTTGACAGTCGATTTCCAGTGCAATTCAAGGGGCTAGTCATTAATACAAAGCCCATTATGGTATAGGGCCTGGATACTTGAGAAACCACCTATCTCCAACCGGTTTTTGTGGTGGCACAGTGGTTGGAAAGCTGTATTGCAGGCTAATTCTGCTGACTGCCGACTGCCATCAGTTCAGCAGTTCGAGTCTCACTGGCTCAAGGTTGACTCGGCCTTCCATCCTTCCCAGGTCGGTAAAATGAGGAGCCAGATTGTTGGGGGAAATAGGCTGACTCTGTAAACTGCTTAGAGAAGGCTGTAAAGCACTGTGTAGCACAGGGGTCTCCAACCTTGGCAACTTTAAGACTTGTGGACTTCAACTCCAAGAATTGAAGTCCACAAGTCTTAAAGTTGCCAAGGTTGGAGACCCCTGGTGTAGCGGTATATAAGTCTAAGTGCTATTGCTATTGCTATTGCTATTGCTATCCTATCTATCTATCTATCTATCTATCTATCTATTATCGAATGTACATAGCCACCTTCATTTTGATCCATTAGTAAAGGCACCAGGCTAGCAATCAGAAGAATTTTAGTCCTGCCTTAGGCATAAAAGCTGCAGGGTGTTGCTATGGCAGGGAAAATCAGAGGAGGAAGGAGTATTAGATATATGGACCACCTTGAATTACTTTTAAAAATAATAAGACGGGATTTTTTTTTTAAAAAAAAACCCTTAAATACTTTAATAAGCCTTTTTGGTCCATTCTAACAGAGTGAGTACATGCCAGGGCTTTCCTATTAAATGCAGTCATCTTGTGGCAGCAAGGGAGTGTGCCTTCTCTGCCACATCCTCCACTCTCTGAAACAACATCCCCCTCCCCCTCTCCATGAGATACAGACATATTCTCTCATCTAGGATTCTGGAAATCTGGCCTTGGTTCCAGGCCTGGACTTCATGAGTTTGTGGGGCCCTAATTTAGTTTGATTTATCGTTTGACTGCTTTAGTCTGGGCTGCCTTTGGGTTGTATGTTTTTGACTGCTTTTATTGTTTTGTATGTGTAAGCCACCCAGCATCTATGGGTGTGAGTAGCTTTAATAAATTTTAAATAATAATAATAATAAGCCCATCCCAGGTCCTTGGGAAGGACTCAATAGGTGGATAAAAATGCCAAATCCAGTCTAAACATCTGGCTGACTGTGCAACCATCCATAATAATAATGGCGTTGCAGACAATTTGGCAGGAATAGATTTGGAAGAGAGGTTTTCTGCAGGAGAAACAAAAACAAGAAAATGAGTAATGGAGTGAGGATGTAGCTTCAGAAAGGGAGGGCTTGATGCGTTCCCTTTTTTCTTCCAAGAAGAAACTGTCAAGGTGCAATGCCAAGAAAAACAATGGTGGGGGAGGGATGGCTGATCTGATGCAAGAGAGAAAGAGATAACTGAGATAAAAGAGAGTCCCGAAGCCTGAGAGATGAGAGGGAAGGGCTTGGTAGATTCAAGGAAATCAAAAGGCAGTTGATGGGAACAATGTGGTCAGAAGAGAGATCAAGTAGAAAAAGAGAGACCAACACCTTCAACCAGTAAAAAGAGATGGAGGCTCACGAGAAGCAAGGAGAAACCCAAGAGGTGAGCAAAGTGACAAAGAGAAGAGAGAATGACCAAGTGGAGGAGTGGAGGAAAGTCCAGTTGGAAAACTACAGGAAGTCCTCCTTATGACCACAATTGAGCCCCAAATTTTTTGTTGCTAAGTGAGATAGGTGTTAAGAGATTTTTGCCCCATTTTACAATCTTTCTTGCCACAGTTGTTAAGTAAATCACTGCAGTTGTTAAGTTAGCAACACAGTGATTAAGTGAATCTGGCTTCCCCATTGACTTTGCTTATCCGAAGTTCACAAAAGTTCATGACCCCCATGACACTGCAACTGTCATGAAGATGAGTCAGTTGCCAAGCATCTGAATTTTGATCCCGTGACCATGAGGATGGTCGTAAGTGTGAAAAACAGTCATAAGTCGCCTGTTTTTCAGTGCTGTTGTAACTTTGAAATAACAAATGAACAGTTATAAGTCAAGGACTACCTGTGAGTGAGGAGATGAACCTGGAAATGAGCAAAGAGGTTGATTAGAGGGTGAGCGGGTAACTTAAGGATGAGCCAAGGCAGATAGGATGGCAAGGATTCAGAGCGGGGTGAGTTCTGGCTTACCTCACTGCCGCACATGTGGGTGCACGCACATGCGCAGTGCTAAAAACCCAGCTTCTGCGCATGCGCAGAAGCAAAAAACAGCTTCTGCGCGTGCGCAGAAGCAAAAAACAAAATGGCACCGCCTATGGTGCCGCCAAGAGAGCCGGTTTGGGGGCGTGTCCAGCCAGTCATCGCTGCCGGTTCAGCGAGCAGGGGAAAATTCCCGCTACCGGTTCTATAGATCCGGTCCGAACTGGCAGGAACTCACCTCTGATTCAGAGTCCAGTGGCAAAAAGAGCCACAGTGTAGAGACCAAGAGCCAGAGTATAACAGAAGAGAAGGCTCAGAGGGTGGAGGGTTGAATGAAAAAAAAAGAGAGAGAAAAAGCTTGATGATAGCTTGAGGAGAGAGAGAGAGAGAGAGAGAGAGAGAGAGAGAGAGAGAGAGAGAGAGAGAGAGAGAGAGAGAGAGAGGGAGAGAGAGAGAGAGAGAGAGAGAGAGAGATAGAGAGAGAGAGAGATAAACATGGGTCTCAGAGCCACCAGTGAGTGAAAAGGCAGCAAGAAAATGGGGAAGGGCAGTGAGCAGCAGGTGAAAGCCACAGGAGAGATGGAGGGAAGGAGGCATGACCAGGCTGAGAGCAGGACAGTGACAGGAGAAGACGTGACATACTGTAGCAGGAAGAAATGGAGGTGAGGAAAGCAATTTGGATTAAGGAGAAATAAATGGTAAGTCAAAGGAACAGGGCAGAAGAGCCGGGGGGGGGGGGGGGTGGAAGAGAATTGCTGGTGAGGGGGAAGGGATTGTGACTTGTTCATGTAAGAGAGAAGGACAGTGACAGGAGAAGACGTGACATACTGTAGCAGGAAGAAATGGAGGTGAGGAAAGCAATTTGGATTAAGGAGAAATAAATGGTAAGTCAAAGGAACAGGGCAGAAGAGCCGGGGGGGGGGGGAGTTGAAGAGAATTGCTGGAGAGGTGGAAGGGATTGTGACTTGTTCATGTAAGCCCCTGTTGATTTGGGAGTTTCCTTGGTTTAGGATCTGGTTCTTTACAAGCCTTCCACTGGACTTCCCAGTGAAGGTCCACCCAAATTGCCAGTCAAGATGGTGCCGCTGGAATAGAGCCACGTTGTCTTCCTTGCCGGTCTTCTTGAATAGAAATCAAGTCCTTCCCCCACAAGAACTCTCACAAAAGTCAAGGTAGTGGAAAGATTTTAAAAGTTCAAAAGGGACTTTGTCTGGTGGTAATTCTCAGCTCAGTTGAAAGAAAAAGTGGGATTTGATGTAATACTTGATTATTTTAATTGTTTGACTTCTGTCAACAGAGGAAGATTAGAACTGAACTTGTTTTCTGTTCAAAACCACAACCTGTGTTCCGTTACTAAATGGAGTTTCCCAGGGAACAGACAAAAGAACTCTATCCCCCTTTATTCAAAGGCCTAAAACTGGGCGGGGGGGGGAAGCATCTAGAAACCCCATTTGGTTTAAAGATAGTGATACGAGGCTGGGAAGTCCAGTGGAAGGCTTGTAAAGAACCAGATCCTAAACCAAGGAAACTCCCAAATCAACAGGGGCTTACATGAACAAGTCACAATCCCTTTACCAGGGGTGGGTTCTAACTTACCTCGCTGCCAGTTCACTTCCTCCCGTGCTGCGTGGCCGCGCCGCATGGGGGCACGCACACTTCATGCGCGCGTGCATGTGCAGTGCTGAAAAATCTGAAAAAAATTCCCCCCCCAAAAAGGCCAAAAACAAGATAGCAACGCATGTGCAGTGCCGGAAACTCGGCTTCTGCGCATGCGCAGAAGAAAAAAAAAAACGGGAATTTTTTTTAAAAAAAATCCCCGCCAAAAAAAATCCCCTCCCAAAAAAGCCAAAAACAAGATGGCGATGCATGCGCAGTGCTGGAAACTCAGCTTCTGTGCATGTGCAGAAAGAAAAAAACCCAGAAAAAATTTCAAAAAAATTAAATCAAAATAAAATTTCAAAAAAAAAAAAAAAAAGAGGGCGCCCACGGACCGGCACCGACAGAACTGTTTCCGCGATGTCATTGTGATGTCACCAGCGGGTCACTACCGGTTCGGGCAAACCAGTCTGAACCGGGAGGAACCCACCTCTGCCCTGTACAGTTTAGTACTTATATCACCTCTGCCCTATGAAGAAGCAGCTTTCTGCGAGGAAAATCTTCCCTTGTGAAGGTATTTCTTTGCTGGTAGAAATGGATAGGTAAGACGGAGGTGAACATAAGACTTGCAGATGTAAAATTTGGGCAGGTCCAAACGGAGTCATTTACCTGACGAAAATGGCTGGGAAAGATTTTGAGGATAGTCATGTGGAATTGGGATGCTTCCTTAAAGCAGACATGGGCCGCACTTCTTAAAGAAAAAAAAATACCAACACCCCCCCCCCCTCAAAGTTGAATGCTTTTACTGAAACATTTGGGGCCTAGAATGTGCACTTGTCACCATAAACCTCTTTCCCCCCCATTAAAAACACTGAGGAAATTGCATAATCCTTTCTCACTGAATGCGGCAATAAAAAGAGAGTAGATTCCTTATGTGTGAAGAAAACATGGGGGAAGATGGCTTTACTCCAGAAAATGGAGAGTGATATAAAAAGGTTTTATAAGTTGAAAGGTAGGAATATGAAATGTCTGAGGAAAATATGGAGACAATTTTCACACAGATGGTGACGTTTTATGACAACTAGACATTCTTAAAGCAATTTTTAGCAGAATAACGCCCCTAGTGGACTTCAGCTTTAGTGTCTATGTTACTGCAGATCACCTACAACAGAATAGTAACTCCTGTTTCTTGAATAGCTTAATTTTTAGTTATAAAGATTTGGTGTCTTTCCTGTTCTTAATATATTTCATCCCCAATTGCCTGTTTTAAAATTAAATATTCAGCCATTAGTTGAAACTAAAACTTTTACATAGTTATTGGATAAGAAGTTAAAAGAGTCACCTTGAACTGTGAGATGGGTGGCCAACAAATTAGATAGATAGATGATAGATAGATAGATAGATAGATAGATAGATAGATAGATAGATAGATAGATAGATAGGTAGATGATAGATAGATAGATAGATAGATAGATAGATAGATAGATAGATAGATAGATAGATAGATAGATAGATGATAGATGATAGATAGATAGATAGATAGATAGATAGATAGATAGATAATAGATAGATAGATAGATAGATAGATAGATAGATAGACAGACAGACAGACAGACAGACAGACAGACAGACAGACAGACAGACAGACAATAAAATTCTATTTTCTATAGTATAGGTAGTCCTCAACCTATGATCATAATAGAGCCTGTGATGGTTATAAAACAGGTCACCCACATGACCCACCAGATTTTATAACCTTTTTTGTGACTGTTAAGCAAATGTTGCAGTCATTAAACAAATGCTGTAGTCATTAAGTGACTTCTGCAGTCATTAAGCAAACCAATGGATCACTATGGGCTGTTTTGCCAAAGCCCAGAAGTAAATGCCATTTTTTTTGGCAAAAATGTTGAAAAATGCTGCAAATGGCCATAAATGCAGGCTGTTTGCTGATGCCCGAAATGAGATCATATGACTAAGGGGAGGGCGGCTGTCAGAACTCCAAAACCAAGTCGTATGTATCCCCAGGGAGGTCCATTGTAATTTTGAATGGTTGCTAAGTGACCAGTCATAAGTTAAGGACTATCTGTAATAGAATATACTATGAATATGAACAGGAATAGGAACAAGACTAGTATTAAAAAAACCCTTTTGTATTGCTTCACATATTACAGTTTTAATGTCTGACTAAGTATAAAATGTAAATGTCACTAATTCATTATTATACAGATACTTTGGGAAATCATGCCTGGTGTCATCTGAAGGACAATCTAGCTTTGCTGATGCATATTATATGACATGCTCAAGAACAGCCATTCGGTTGCATCTGAGAATGTCAAGAAGTTAATGTTCTGATGAAAACAAATGAAACTTCATTCACACCAGTTTGAGAAAGCAAAGGACCTTGACTGAAATTGGGCAACTGGAAGGAATTATAACATACCAGTACATTTTATCTGAAGCAATCTCTCTGGGATGATTTGCAAAAATGCAAAGGGAAGGGAGGGGAGGGGAATGAAAGGGAGGGGAGAAAAGAGAAAGGAAGGGAAGGGAAAAGAGGAGGGAGGAGAGGAGAGGAGAGGAGAGGAGAGGAGAGAGGAGAGGAATCAGTGCTGTAGGAAAATCTGTGTGGTCCAAGCATTTGGTTTTTCAGAATCATTAGACCAATTTCATAATATATTTGTGAAAAAATAAGGCGGGGTAGGAAAAGAAATCTTTTAGTCATAGAATCCCAGCTATAAAAGACATTGAATCTCTCTATCATGGATATCTGGTCGTTCAATTTCTTTCTTTCTCTCTCATCTTCAAAAAGCACATTAAAGAATAAAAAACCATGAACCAACCATTTACTATATTGTTGATCAGCTGTCATGGTGTGCTTAGAGGTCAGCATATCATCGAAATTCTTAGTCTTCCCTGTAAAAAAATAATAATCCAGATCAAATAGCATTTCTGAACGTACACTAAATATCATGAGATACCAACATGTCTCATGTTCTTCTTAAGTTACCAAGAATTCAACAAGTGCTAATCGCTTCTTGCATTCTGCTTTTCTCATTTCATTACATGTCACTGATTAAATGCTTTTTCAGCACCATATTAAATAACTGTGTTGACAGCACAGCTTAGAAATGCAGGAAGTCAGTCTTTTTGCTGGGCCAGCAGCCACATGAGATGTCTCTTCCCACAGCTGGGGCAGACTAGACCACTATCCCATTTAAATATTATTTCAAAGAAAAGAGCACATCATTTCAGTTCCACTCCATGAACACAAGCCATGACCTCCAGTTCCAGCTGTTAATATGCAAAGATTGTATCCAGCAAAGAAATAAGGTATCCTTGAAATTTCCATTACACTAATCACACTGCTGAATACTAAAACACTTTGTTCCATCACTGCAAATTGGTTTGGCAAAACTTCAGTGAAACTTTTAAATGCATCTGTTGCTCTGTCATGCACACGTACATGGCTTCTTTGGATCATACTCTAATTCTTTTATTTTTAATGATTTCCCCCATGATGGCCTTCCACACAAACACCTATATTTTAAAAACTAATAGATTTGACTGGCTCATTATGTGGCCCAACCCCTTGCCAGTAAGCTCCATCCTGTATCCACTTAGTTTTAATTCACCCTCACCAGAAATGAAGTCATGGTCTTTGAATTAGTGTTGATTCCTGCCTGGAGAAGTAGCTGCAGTCTTCTTGGCAGGATTTGGGATATGGTTTGCCACTGCTTCCTTTCTAGGGCTGAAAGAGGATGGCTGACCCAAAATCACCCAGCTGGTTTTGTGACCAAGTTAGGACTAGAATTCACATTCTAGCCTGGTGCCTTCACCACTACACCAAACTGGCTGCTTTTATAAACAATATATATTGTCAAAATATATGATTTTTATCATGAAAAGTTAAAGGGGCAGCTTAGGTTCTGTATTATTTGTAATTCTCTAAGAATAAACATGAGACAATCTTCTAGACTGTGAACCACTAAAGAAAAGGAAGCCATTGCTGTTTTGTTTTGAAATCAGGATGCCCCCATGAATGATAGTATCTTCATAAGATGTCCTTATTCAGGGGTGGGCTTCAAAAATTTTAGCAAGGGGTTCTCTGCTGGGTGGGCATGGCTATGGTGGGCGTGGCCTAGTTGGCCTCCTGCACCATGGTGGGGGGGGCATTTTTGCCCTCCCCGGGCTCTGGAGGCCCTCTGGAGGCCTGAAACAGGCCCATTTCCAGCCTTCCCGAACTTCCAGTACGCCCGTTTTTTGCCCTTCCCGAGCCTCTGCGCGCACCCTGCACTTACCTGCATCCAAAACGGGCCACGTGGGGACTCCTGGGAGGGGAGGGGTGGGGTGGGCAGGGCCAGCCAGGAGTGGGATTTGGGGGTTCTCCGAACTGCACAGAATCTTAGCTAGAGGTTCTCCCGAACCCCTGCGAACCCCCAGCTGCCCACCCCTGTCCTTATTACTGTGTCATCATAGGAAGGAATGCTCAAGCTGCAGCTTTTTATCACCGCTTCATCATTGCTCAATACCATTAAAAATTATTTAAAAGAAAATCATTAATTCCAAAGTCTGATCTAACATATCTACGAAAAGCTATCCTGATTTTCTAAAAATGAAAAAGAAATATTGATGCTACCCAAAAAATAACCTTAATCACTATGCATGGAACAAGCATTCTTATGAAAAATATAAGGTTATTTCCAAGCAGGGTTCATTTAGATGCAGCAGAATCAGAGGTTGTAAATCAAGTCTTGTTTTAAAAATTGAAGCTCTGCTTTCTTTTCGGTATATTCCATTCCTCCTGACTGTCTGAGGTTGTTCAGCCATCTTTGCTAATGATACAGATGCATATCATTGACTTATTTCTAAGAAACTGTAGTTAACTCTGCAGTATCCCGATAGTGCCAGTCAGCACATACAGCAACAGCCTGGAAAAACCAATCCCACAATTTCTCTTCCATATAATCTTGGAACAAAAAATGGCTTTTAAATCTAGATGGGGACAAAGAGATATTTATTTATCATGATTTTTTTTACTCTGCTTTTCTCTGAAAATTAAGAGGATGATTGAAGCAAACCCAATTTCCTAAAGATTGGGATAATGGGGCCATTGGAGGGAGCATGTTACAGCCTGAGGATCACATGGGAGAAGGCAGTGCGGTATCTTCAGCAGGCCCTTTCCTGATGATTAGAGTAGCTGGATAAGTTCATAGTGTCAGTCTTGACTTGAACCTTTAAGCAAGAACGATCCTTGACTCCATTTGTTTAGAAAGGTATAGTTTACTAAAGGTCAAGTGGATTACAGTAAAGCAAAGCCAGAACTGAAGTTTGCACGCCAAATCCCTAGGTGTAGCTCCCCCTCCAGCAGAGGTGGTATTCAGCCGGTTCTATCCGGTTCGGGCGAACCAGTAGTGCCGACTGCGGGTGGGATGGGCCCACCCGCCCGGACGAAATGGACGTCCCATTTATCCATGTTTTCGAGGCTGTACGCATGTGCGCAGGCGGTGCGTGCGAGCGTAGCAAGCGCTCACATTTGCGAACCAGTAGGGAAGGTAAGTGAATACCACCCCTGCCCCCCATGCACCTCCCATTGCTGGTCCTCCCATTATCCAATTTCAAATAAGATGTTTTTGAAATGGTCATTCTGAGTATAGGCTGTCTTGCTGCTGCATCCTTCTCACAGGGAAACGACCCTGAGATGCCATCTTTGAGAGGCACACTTTCACTTTCCCCCAAGCCTTCCTCTCCCTTCTAACTCCCTGCCGCCCCCCCCCCCAGGGTTCATGGCAGACTGGTGCTGAACAATTGCAGGTGTGAGGTGACAGTTCTGCTATGCAGGAGATGGGCTGATTGTTGCAAAATGCAGCCACAGAATTTGCCCAATCCAAATAAAGAAGATACTTATTTTAAAAAAGATGCTTAGCCTAGCATGTTAGCTGAATAATTAACACAATTATTTTGCCCATACATTGCTTACTCCAATATCAACCTTGTTTGCTTGGGCTGAATTGATTGAATGATTCTTTCCTGCTAGCACATTTATCTGCCTAGCATTTGGCTTTTCATGGTAATGTCCTGTCTCTTTCAGAGGAATCAGAAGCAAAACCTGTGTATTAAGCAGTTCTGAAATCCAACAACCTAAAACCTAAATGGTTATTTGTAGACAACTTTCAAGAATGCATTTTTCAGGTGACTAGCATCTATTATACCTTTGACCAAAATATTGTAATGAGGCTCGGTCATCTGGTTGAGAACATTGTGGAAACTGTGGTCTATGATAAAATATGATAATATCACACCTGGAACTCAAATGCTGGTGGAAAAAAAAATGAGTCCACGGGGAGAGCAAAATTGGATCTGTAAACCACAATAAAAAAATGCATAAATTTATAAAACGCATAAAATGCATAAAAAAAAAATCCTCCCCCACCACTGTAAAAATACACAACGGAGATGAAATTATAGCATCTACAATATTTTCATGCTATTTTCAAATATTGATTGATTGATTGATGCTGTCAGCAGGCTACTTCTGCTGCCTGCAATTTGGCAGTTCGAATCTCACCAGGCTCAAGGTTGACTCAGCCTTCCATCCTTCCGAGGTGGGTAAAACGAGGAGCCAGATTATTGGGGGCAATAGGCTGACTCTGTAAACTTCTTAGAGAGGGTTGTAAAGCACTGTAAAGCGGTATATAAGTCTAAGTGCTATTGCTATTGATTGATATCATAGACCTAGATCATACATTGCATTCATCCATTCCCACCTCCATCACAACCCTGCCAGGTAGACTGGGCTGAGAGAGTGTGCCTGGAGCAAAGTTGCACAGTGAGCTTCCATGGCTGGGGAGAAAATTAGATCCAGGTTTTCCCAATCTTAGCCTATTGAATGTAACACTTCAATCACACTCCATATGACAGATATGAGCTCTCATTCACCTGGACAGGAGATAAGATATAATAATCTCCCACCAACCAGGTTTTCTTACAGGTTGACTATTCTTTACTATAATCTCAAATCCAGTATATCTGGGACACCAACTTGCTTGCCTTGCCCAAAGGGCCAGGCATGCGAATTTTAGTAAACTCTTCCTTTTTCATACTGCTGCTACTTGCTGTTGACTTGTTGGAGGAGTGGTGTGAATTTGCCTTTAACATAATCTGACCACAGCTACTTATTTTTAGCAAGCATGCATCTTTTATATGCCTGAATTTTTTATTAGCCAAAATACAAAATATTTATGTTTCATTACATATTTACAGTCCAATTCATGAAAAAATAATGGTAATCTTAAAGCAGAAATTCCCTAGGAACTATTTAAAGGAATGTTCTTTAGCAATTTCCTGTTTCCCACAGTGAATGAATCCTTTTTCTCATAGATTCGTCCGGGGACAACTGACTGTAGGGAGGCTGCCTTAGTCAGCTACCCAGAAGGGAATGTGCCTTGGTCAAGCCACAGTGCCTTCAAAGTTCTCACTATGCTTCAAGCAAACACTCTCTGGGCCTTTGCAATAAGCTGGAGGTTTATACGGAAGAATTCAAGAAAAGTATATTTACTCATTCCCTTCCCCATAACTTCCTTTCAGAACCTGGAACTAATACACAGTGCCAATCTGATGGTTACTACTAACTACAGTTCAGGCGACTGGCTACTAAAATTGTGTATTTTTTAAAAAATTAAAAACCCTTCAAATTTAACGAAAGAACAGCTTTATGCATCAACTGCTATATAACAGAGGTAGCAGTCCTAGCCTCTCCCCTCCCCCCCCGATTTCCTTTGCATTAAAATAGCAATAGCAATAAGACTCATATACCTAGATAAGTTTATAGATAACTATACCTAGTTTCTCATAGAGAAACACCGTGAGAAGAGACAACCACTACACATGGCATCCCTAGATTGGAGCAGGCATTTGATCGTGTCCCACACCAACTGATCTGGTACACCCTCCAGGAGCATGGAGTACCTGAACCACTCATTGACTGGGTCAAAATGCTATATAAAAACACCAGCAGCCAAGTGCAATGCTCAGCTGACCTCTCCAACAGATTCCCAGTAATGGTTGGGGTGCACCAAGGCTCTGCACTGTCACCACTTCTGTTTATATTGGTCATGGACACCATCACGCATAACCTGCAGCAGAACGCCCCCTGGACTATGCTCTATGCGGATGATGTTATGCTTGCTTCCACCACCAGAGGCGAACTACAGCAGCAAGTTCAAACATGGAATGATCGCCTCAACCATTTCAGACTCCGCCTCAACATCAAGAAAACTGAGTACTTAGAGACTGTTACCACCCCTGGAACGCTTCAAATCAATGGAGAAAACCTAAAGAAGGTGGATATTTTTCAGTATCTGCAATCCCACCTCCAAGGCAATGGCGACATCCATGGCAAGGTGCGAGCAAGGGTGAATGCAGCCTGGATGTGTTGGCGAGAACTCACTGGTGTGTTATGTGACAGACGAATGCCAACCCGTCTTAAATCTAAGATTTACAAGACATCCACCCTGTTGCACTGTATGGCACTGAATGCTGGGCAGCAACAACAGGGACCGAAAGCTATCTCAATGCCATGGAAATGCAAATGCTCCATTGGATATCAGGCATCTCCCTTCTTTACCACATCACTAATGACACCATTCAACAGCATTTTGGTGTGGCACTAATTTACAGAGAAGATGAGAGAAGGCGAGCTCCGCTGGTATGGACATGTCCTGAGAGCAGCACCTTCCACCGTTGCCAAGACTGCCTACCAACTAGAAGTCAACGGCCAGCGACCTCGTGGGCGTCCAAAACAGAGATGGCAAGACACCATCAACAAAGATATGCAAGCCACGGGCCTGCACCCTGGAGATGCAGTTGACCGTGCAAAGTGGGGAAGGCGAAAACTACCTCCCCCCGCCCTCTAGAAGGCCGAAAATCAGCTGGCCAGCGCGCACATGTGCACTGGAGCTGACATAGGGCAACGCCTCGCATGCCCTCAGATATGGCTCTGTGTGCCACCTGTGGCACGCGTGCCATAGGTTCGCCATCACGGGTATAGGGTGTCCTTGTGCTGGCAAAGCTTATAGATTGAACCTTGAAATGCAACTAGTATGAACAATCTCATATAGAAATAATAGGTAGCGAGGTTGGGATTTTGCATACAAATTTTATTCTGAACTCCTAATTAATATTAATGGCTTTTGGGAAATAAACTGCAGGCCAAATGTAGTGGTAACATTTTCTTTCACACCCTCTTAGACAAACTCATTGGCCTTTGATCTTGAAAGGGATCTAGCTACTTCAAAACATTGTTATATAATAGACTAAAACGTCATGATTCACTGCCTTAATAACTCTGTAGTGATTAGAAGAGAAAAAGACAAAATCCTGTAAGTATAAGTCTTAGAAGAACGCCACTGAGATGAATAAGTCTCGTGTGTGAGAGTGTATATGTGTGTGTTCAAGATCACAGTCAAAGTAATCACCCTATAATGTGATTATGTGGTTGAATAATAATAGAGCTATTTCTCTAATTAAATCATCCTATGCAGGAGAGCCACAGACATGACTCAAAGGAAAAAAATCCCCAGTTTACTCCCCCCCTCTTTGATAACATTTGATCTCTGTTATGTCTTTGGTCATTCTGATCAGCTACTTGTCTGTTATTTCAAATTCCTCTAGCATAATCTCATTCTCTCTCTCAAGTTTGTGTGGTTTATCAGACTGACACAGCACACCTAACCATATACAGTTTTTATGTGACATTAAGATCAGATATGTGTGCAGGCAATACATAAGAGAGTTCTGCATGTATTGCGTATGAAGCGCTTTGGTACCCAGCATACAACTAAGTCTATTTTTGAACATTTTGTGGCAATTTAGTAGAATTGAGTTGAACTACGAGCTAGGAGTGCAATTTGCAATTCATGCAAATGTCAGTGGTTGTTTTGTTGAATGTAGTAGACTTGTCCTCTGTAAATATGTTTTTAAAAAAGGATCAAAAGAGTTCTGTTCTATGTTGCTTTTTCTATACACATTTTTAATTTGCATGCAGCTGAGAACAAATCCTAAATGTATTGAAACATGAATATATACAGTATATATATATTTTCCTGGCACAAACTTAAAGAATAAAATGGGGACATGATTGTTAAAACTCTTTGGAAGGGGCTGAGCAGATTCTTATCACACCAGTTCCTAATCCATGAACTTGACCAAGTAATAAATCAGATAAGACTTGATATAAAGAAGGGTTTGGCAGTTCCCTTGAGAGGAAAACTGGCATATAAATCATCATCATCATCATCATCATCATCATCATCATCATCATCATCATCATCATCATCTCATCAAAGCTATCTTTGTATTAGATGGCAGAGGATTTAACAGATCTTTCTTTATATCAACACCTGCCCAATTTTATTTCTTCTGCAATTTTATGAACATTACTGAAGAAGCCTCTCACTGTTACCGAAGCTTCGGATAGAAGTTCTACTCATTCCTGATTTTATGCTAAATTTTTCCATCTCTCACTAGTATCTTCAGTAAATGTATATTAAAATGATAAGCTTAGCTTCCAGTTGATGCACTTCTCCAGTCACTGAGCTTATCAACTTTTGTCATTGTCCTGCTTCCTACGTAACTTCAAAAAGAATTTTTATGCTGGCATGGGAAGAGATTTCTTGATCCATATCAGGGTGGGCTATACCAGGTAATGTGTTGGCAGCTTAATGTCAATTGGTGGGCAAAGCTGAAGCAAATAATGGGTTAACCTTGGTTCAACAAAGTTGGAGCTACCTATTATCTCTTTTTCATTCTTTTTGTCTCTGTCCCTCCTGCCTCTTCAGAACACCTCTTCTATTCCCTCCTTTCCTTGCAACAGTAAGGGAATTAAGTATCAATAACAATTTCACTTAGACTTATATACTTCTTCATAGTGCTTTACAGACCTCTCTAAGTGGTTTAGAGTCAGTATATTCAAGGTTGACTCAGCCTTCTATCCTTCCGAGGTGGGTAAAATGAGGACCCAGATTGTTGGGGGCAATATGCTGACTCTGTGAACCGCTTAGAGAGGGCTGTAAAGCACTGTAAAGCGGTATATAAGTCGAAGTGCTATTGCTATATTGCCCCCAACAATCTGGGTCCTCATTTTACTGACCTCGGAAGGATGGAAGGTTGAGTCAACCTTGAGCTGGTCAGGATCAAACTGCTTGCAGTCAACAGAATTAGCCTGCAATGCTGCATTCTAACCACTGCACCACCTAAGCAGTTGACCTATGATGTCTCACAGGGCTCCATTTTGTTCCTCAGACTGTTTAAGAGGTATATGGAACCATATAATGATTTACCAGATACAGTGATTTTCCAGAGTTTTGTAATAGTGTGTTATCAGTATATTGATGACATCCAACTCTATTGCTCTTTATTGCCAACTCCAACAAAGCAATCTGTGCCTTCAACACAGCATAAGCTTAATAACAGGATTATGGATTCAAAGAAATCAGTTGTTCTGTCTGTGATTACACAGTTCCCCCCAAAAGAAGACATTTGGGAGTGCTCCATAATTTTCAGCTGTGAGTCAGAGGTGTTATCTGTGGTGAGAAGTATATTTATGCAATTCTTTCTAGTGCACCAGCTGCATCCCTTCCCAAGCTACTCAGATTTGGTGATGGTTACCCATACTTTGGATATATCATAGCATAGGTACATACACATGCGTTCTATAGCCCACCCTTTGAAAAAAAAAATCTAAAAATGGTAGCTGTAGCCAACAGAGATCATATAATACCTGTACTAAAGAATTTGCAGACATTGTCAATTGCTTACCTGGCATTTAATGACTTGGTACTGACTTTGTAAGGGATAAATAACTCAGGGCCTATCTAAAGGATGTCCCTACTATTATGAACCTGTCCAGTTGTTAGAAAAGCCGAAGAGGCCTCCTGGATGATGCCTCTCTTGTTAGAGGCTTGTGTTTCTAGCATGTGGGGATGGGACTTTTACAGGTAGTCATAGACTTACAACATTTAGTTTAGTGACCATTTGAAGTTACGATGACACTGAAAAAAGTGACTTATGACTGTTTTTCACCCTTACGACCATTGTGGCATCCCCATGGTCATGTGATCAGACCCTTGGCAACTGGTTCATATTTATGACAGTTGCAGTGTCCTGGGGTCATGTGTCCAAAATTTGGAGCTCAGTTGATGTCGTAAATTGAAAATTACCTGTATTGGATCATTTCTAGGTATGGAATACAGTGTTGTGCATGTAGCAATAGCAATAGCACTTAGACTTATATACCGCTTCATAGTGCTTTACAGCCCTCTCTAAGCGGTTTACAGAGTTAGCATATTGCCCCCAACAATCTGGGTCCTCATTTTACCCACCTCAGAAGGATGGAAGGCTGAGTCAACCTTGAGCCTGGTGAGATATGAACCGCCGAACTTCAGCTAGCAGTCAGCTGAAGTAGCCTGCAGTGCTGCACTCTAACCACTGCGCCACCTCGGCTCTATACCCTACCCTCTCAGTGTTTACCACACCTGGAAAGGCATTTTTGCCAAGCTTTTCATTCAGATAATTCTAGTACTTATTGTGCCATTTTATTCCTATTTTTAACATTTTATATTCGTGAGCATTTGTGTGTATGCATGCATTTTACACTTCGTTGGTCTCGAGTGCTTGTTCAAGCAGAAGAGCAGGATATATATCAAATAAATAAAATATTCCTGTCTAAAGTTTTGACTAACTGCTTGTAGGAAGAACTTCAAATCAAGCCAAGACCCTCTGCAAAATTAAGCCCAGAGCCTCACATCAAGCACTACAACCAATGTGATAATCTGCTCCACTTCCAAAACTATTTTAAAGCCTTATGCATTGTCATACTTCTTGATGCATATTGCAAATTAAAACTAGTTGGGAATAATCTTAGAGGAAAATAGGATGTAACATCTCTTCTTCAGTGATGTCCTGATTCATGGCCCATAAGTACAACAGAAATGAAATGATGAGGGAGGGAGGGAGGGAGGGAGGGAGGGAGGGAGGGAAGGAAGGAAGGAAGGAAGGAAGGAAGGAAGGAAGGAAGGAAGGAAGGAAGGAAGGAAGGAAGGAAGGAAGGAAGGATAACTAGATGGATTGGGAATATTAAAAAATCACTATATATCCTTTTCCTATATGCAAGAATTTTCCCAAGGTGCCTGGAAATCATTCTGAGGTAACAGAAACTTTCACTTCAGCCCAAGTGATTTTACTAGACTGACTGCTGAAATGTGATGATTCATTCTACAGGTTCAAGCCTGCCCTATTTCATTTATGTTAATACACCTTAGATCTGCATGAAGAAAAAAGTTCAAACTTCTGTCATGCACAGAATGATTTCCCTTGGATCAGAGTTGTCATAAGGGATTGGGGATTTCCATTGTGCTGTACATTTTCAGAATCAAAGATTTAAGAGGAAATGTGATTCCTTGAGCTACAGCGAGATAGCTGAAATACAAAGCAAAGAGACATGGCCGATATTTCCTCAGGAATGAATTTGTCTGTAAATTATTATCAGTCAAAGCTTTGATGAACAGACCGCATTATAGTCTTCATTGTCCCAACATGCAAAGAAAAGATATGACTTATTTCTGTTTAGAGATGAAGCTCTGAGGCTAAGATTAGGTTGCATGCAGTAGTGTGGTTAGGTAATTATATATTCTGGATTTAATTGACCTACCTGCAATGTCTGTGGTGGTGTGGGAGTCTCCTCAGTGGACAGCGTGCAATTCTTCCCTGATTTCTAAATGTGGTAAATTAACCTCGCTACATTTGGACAGCAGTTCTGCTGATTGTGCTGAATGGGCACCAGGCTGTCACTCCACAGGCCTGCCTTCATTGATAACTAGAACATGATGGTAATGGAACGGCATGAACTCTTTGGGTGACTCAGCCATCACAAAGCTGAGTCCCATAAATGGAAACGTCCACATTATGATACCAGGCTTATATCTGGCTCCCCAAATACCAAATCACTTGGGAGAAGAGGAATATATTGTTACTTTTGGTTCTTATTGAGAAGATCCACCTCCAGGATATTGTTAATGGTATGTGTGATTTCCATGGTATGAAAGAATCCATAAAGACGTTATGTCTATGTGACTAGAACTAGACATACCTAATGTCTTATGACCAGACATTGGGTATGTCTTGTTTAATGAAAAGAAGGACTAGGGGTGATATGATAGAATAGAATA
>QLTV01003409.1:446509-476236 GCA_003457575.1 Thermophis baileyi
TGTGTGTGTGTGTGTGTGTGTGTGTGTGTGTGTGTGTGTGTGTGTGTGGTCCTTGGTGCTCCCTGAGTTTGGCTGGTTATGATGGCTGCTAGCACTGATGCTGTTACCTAGTTTTGTAATGAAACGACTGCAAGAAAGCAGCCAAGCTCAGAGAGCACCAAAGATCCCATTGTTCAACCATGAGCTACAAATATTCTCTTCCATTGGTATGTGTGTGTGTGTGTGTGTGTGTGTTGAGAGGTCAACCACTAAATGATTTTATTTGAAAGAAATGAGATTTTGGTATACTGATTGCATAATGCTTATGGGTGCCTGTCTTGAGGCTGTCTAGGAGACAGTATTACCTATTAGAGAAGATTACTCTGTCTCTATGGTTCTGTGGTACATGAAGCAGAGAACAGAGCCAAAGTGAGTGTGCCAGAAAAGCAAAATTAGAAGGGCATTGATTCCCATTGTATGGAGATCCTGATGGTCTAGCCAGTGTCTTTTGGCATCTTTCAATATTAGTAGATCAGGCTTGTTTTATAGCAGTGACAATGAAATCAAAAAGACATTACCTGTAAACAATGCTTACATTTTGTTTCTCTCTTTCAAGTGATTTTTGTCCAATGATAACTTCCAATATTAGTAAGGCTTTTTTTAAATGGAACATTTAATAGCTAAATCACATGCCTCAGTTTTAGTTTAGTACTGCAATACGGTAATATTATCTTATCAGCAGGATATGTGATGCTTTTGGTTGTCTATGAACTACTTGTTAATTTTCTTAGTATTTTTTTCTAAAAATATCAGTTGAATTGACATATGTCTGAAAATAAAGACCTAGCTAGCAATGTTTGCAAGATCCTTCCCCCCCCTAATGTTTGAAGAACATTAGGAAATAAGCTTTTTAAAAGTTTTATTTTTTAAGGGATAAGCTTAAAAAACATGGAACCAAAAAGTAAACCTAAAAACCAGAAGCAACTGAAAAGAGAGCGGGGGAAAAGGGGAAACTTGAGTGTTTATTACCTGTGTAAGATTCTTGTTAGCCTTAAGTGAAAATGGGAGCAGATTTAGGCAAGTTTTAAGAAGCTAAAACAATAGCATTAATGCTAAATCATTCTGCAGTCTTAATTTAGCTGAGCTTTGGCCTCTAAATCACAGCAGATGGCAGCAGATAGTTGACCTTGGCTGATCTCAAAAAAACTAAGTCAATTTGGACCTGATTAGTACTTGGATGGGAGTCCGCAAAATCCAAAGCAAAATGCCCTAAAAGGAGTACCTGGCAAACCATTTCCATATTGTGACCAAGGTCACATATACAACAGGTATGGAGGGGAACTGAGAGGGAGCAAGCAATAGCTTTTGATATTTCAACACTCTGATTTTCGTTTGCTTTGGTCCTTAATTTTTTTTGTACTTCATCTGTTACACTACACTCATTCCAATAGGAGAACTCTCAGATTTTTTTTTAAAAAAAGGTGGGTTCTGTAAATCAAATTAATGCTCATATTTATTCTTAATATTCATTCAGCTCCTACAAATCCAAAGCAGAAATATTGATTTGGTTCCAGATTTGGATCCAGTCTCACTAAAATCATTAATGAGTCTATTGAGTTAAGTCCAAATTAGCTGACTTGAATAAACACTATACATTAGGTGCTGACTCGTTGATTCCACCTTTTTTATAAATACAAGTAGTCCTCAACTTACAACAGTTCATTTAATGACCGTTCAGTTACGACGACCCTGAAAAAAGTGACTTATGACCATTTCTCACACATATGACCGTTGCAGCATTGCCATGATCACGTGATTAAAACTCAGACACCTGGCAACTGACTCATATTTGTGATGGTTTCAGTTTCCCAGGGTCATGTGATCATCTTTTGCAGCCAACCTTGTGACAAGCAAAGTCAATGGGAAAGCCAGGTTCAATTAACAACCATGTTACTAACGTAAGAACGCCAGCGATTCACTTAACAATTGTGGCAAGAAAAGTCATAAAATGGAGTAAAATTCACGTAACAAGTGTCTCGCTTAGCAACAGAAATTTTGGACTCAATTGTGGTCGTAAGTCAAGGACTGCCTGTATCTCCTTCACAGTTTAACGCAATGCTCACTAAATTCTTCAGAACATAAAACTTCTTGGCTATTCTTGGGCTCTTCTGGGCCCAGGTGTTAGAAAAAGTTACTTCTGCCTTCAGGGGTGGGTTCTAACTTACCTCGCTGCCGGTTCGCTTCCTCCCGCGCTGCGTGGAGTAAAAAAAAATAAAAAAAAAATAAAATAAAAAAGCCAAAAACTAGATGGTGACGCATGCGCAGAAGAAAAAAAAAATTAAAAAAATTCAAAAAAATAAATTAAAAAAAATTAAAAAAAAAGATGGCGGTGCCCACGGACCGGCACCGACCGAACCGGATCGGTGATGTCATCGTGACGTCACTAGCGTGTCGCTACCGGTTCGGGCGAACCAGTCCGAACCGGTAGCAACCCACCTCTGTCTGCCTTCCCTGGTAGGTTGCACTCTCATAGCCATTGTAACTACAGAGTTTTATTCACTGAACTTATGTTAAAGCAAAATGGCTCAACTATAGTGCCAAAATGTTTAACATCCATAATCATTATGGTTACAAATTAAGCTCCATCAATCACTGTCACACAACTGGAAAACTTATTTGTCAACCCTTTGGCATTGGATGTTCTGTTAATTGTTTTCCAAAACATACTTGTCTGCATGTCTGAGGATTATGATTAGTGTCATTCAATTCTACGTCTAGTGCCACGTTGTGTTTATTTGTTATATTTAAATTATATTTGTTATGTTTTATATTATTTATTACATTTATATGGCTGTCCATCTGCCGTACGTGACTCTGGGTAGCTAACACTTAAAAATAGAATTAGAAGTGTTAATTTTCTTAATAGTTTTCCCCCCCTGAAAACATCAATTGAGGAATTGTCATATATCTGAAAATACAGGTAGTCCTCGACTTATGACCACAGTTGAGCCCAAAATTTCTAAGTGAAATGTTGCTAGGTGAGACATTTGTTAAGTGAATTTTGCCCCATTTTATGACCTTTTTTGCCACGGTTGTTAAGTGAATCACTGCAGCTAAGTTAGTAACATGGTTGTTAAGTGAATCTAGCTTCCTCACTGACTTTGCTTGTCAGAAAGCCGCAAAAGTTGATCACATGACCCCAGGACACTGCAACCATCATAAACATGAACCAGTTGCCAAGCATCCGAATTTTGATCCCGTGACCGTGGGAATGCTGCAATGGTTGTAAGTATGAAAAATGGCCATAAGCCATTTTTTCCAGTGCCGTTGTAACTTCGAACGGTCACTAAATGAACTGTTGTAAATCGAGGACTACCTGTAAAGACCTAGCTAGTAGGGGTGGGTTCTAACTTACCTCGCTGCCGGTTCGCTTCCTCCCGCGCTGCGTGGCCGCGCCTCGTGGGCAGTGCCAAAAATTCCCAAAAAAATTAAAAAAGAAGCCAAAAACAAGATGGTGGCGCATGCGCAGTGCCGGCACCTCGGCTTCTGTGCATGCGCAGAAGAAAAAAAATCAAAAAAAATTCCCCCCCCCCCCGCGGCGTCCACGGACCGGCACCGACAGGGCAGCGTCCACGGATCGGCACCGACCGAACCGGCTCAGTGATGTCACCACGTGTTGCTACCGGTTCGGGCGAACCGGTCCAAACTGGGAGGAACCCACCTCTGCTAGCTAGCAATGTTTGCAAGATACTTTTTTTTTCATGAGTATCTTGTGAATCACCCAAAGTCAACGGGAGTTGGGTGGCATACAAATAACAGTAACAAAACAACAACGTTGATAATTTTCACTTCGTGATCTGAAGACTGTCTGCATAGGGACTTCTCTTCATCTTATCCTTCCAACAACCATCCTGTCAAATGGGCCAAGCTGAGAGATACTCCCTGGCTCAAAGTCAGCTGGTGGTTTTGCATGACAGAGAACAGACATAATCTTTTCCCTCACTTTTAGTCTGACATTTCCTACCTAACTCTGGCTCCTCTCCTGGGTAGAATCACAGAGATACGTAGAAATGAGCCATTATCATGCAGAATGATATGGATTGGGAAGGAAAGGTTATTTCAATGTCATAGCCCTATTTTGAAAACAGAACAAAAAAAAAAAAAAAAATCTACTAAAAATAACTTTCAGGGGCTGCATTAAAAATATTTGTTGATGATAACTTCTTCTTTGAAAACCCCAAGTAGCTAATTACTGGCAGTGAATGTATACATTTTGATTTTCCTTCAGGTGCTAATTTCTATGCAAACTGCGCCCCTCCCCCCCTGTAATATACATTAGATCTACTGCATTTGTTACAACTGATGAGTGACTCCCAGAGTGCCAGTATTTTAAAGCATGTAATTGCAGTGATGTCCTACAGTCTGCAAAATGTGTTATTATTGTTATTTATTCCTGCAATGTGTATGCCTCTTCAAAGGCTGTAAGCAGTTTACAACTGATGCAATAAAACAACTGTATCACAGTAAGAGCCACTGATGACCAAACCACATATCAATAATCAAAATTCAATCATCATCATTGCAAACCTTTAACCATACACGTAGCTCTGAGAAAATGATATCATTCATTCCCTGTAGAAGGACAGCATTTCAACTATCCTCTTGAATGTTAACACACAGAGAGAATCCTAACTTCAAGGGCAGAATATCTGGGGAGCAGGCTATCACAGATAAGGCTCGTTTCTAGACCTATCCATGATCATTTCAATGGGGACGCACAACATGGCCTCTTGGGTTTGCACTGGATGAGCTGACTCTATAAAGATTTAAAAAGTCTTGAAGGTATCATGACTTGAGCCATAGAGGATTTCATAGATAACAATTAGCATTTTAAATTGCATCTAGAAACAAATTAGTAGCTAATAATAATTTATCCAACAAAAATATAATTGTGGCTATAGCGGCTGTCATTAATTACCCAGTGGGCAGTTGCATTTTGTCCCAGCTGTGTGGTTACCAAGTTGTGCTGAAGGGCAGCCTCATTTAGCACAAATCTTAGTAGCACAAAAAAGTGATGACAAAGATGTTAAGGGCTGTTCCTAGCACATCCAATTCCAAAAATGGTTACAGCTGATGTCCCAGTCAAAGCTGGACACAGCCTTTCCTAGTTTGGCCTCCATCTTTTGCTGGAGAGTTTTGCATCTTTTGCAATCAAGAGTTCCCAAATTGCAGACTAGCTCTTTCTGGAGCAGTATAACCCAGGGGTGAGTTCTTCTTTTCTTCGCTGCCGGTTCGCTCAGTGCCGCGCTGCGCAGGTGCGCACTTCGCACATGCACAGTGCGCTTCGCATGCGCTTCACGCGTGCTTCGCACATGCGCAGTGCTTAAAAAAACAAGATGGCGGCACCTATGGCACTGCCGAAAGAACTAGTTCGGGGGTGTGACAGGCCTGGGTCGCTGCCGGTTCTAGCGACCCAGGCCGCCAAGTTACTACCGGTTCTATAGAACCGGTCCGAACCGGGAGAAACCCACCTCTGGTATAACCCCATCCAGAGCTAAAGATGGAATTGTCCATCAACTCTCAAAGAATGTTCAGCATTTTTTGGATCCAGCGCCTCCTGTCTTGCTCTGTCTGCATAAATGAGCCAGGAGGAGGAAATTATCCAGCCCACAGGTGATATAGCAAACCTCTTTGAGGACTCCACTGCAACAAGATCCAAGGCTCAATTGAATCCCAGATGATATTGCAATGTCAACTCATTGGAATTGCTTTGCCACCATCCAGTTCTGAAAAATATAAGAGTTTATCCACAAAATGTTTGCCAAAACATCAAAGTGACCTGGTGGAAATTCTTCCAGCCCATCTTTTAGCAAAAATGTCTGGGTCACTTTAAATATAGTTGCTGGACAGCTTTTGACAGATGAAAGAAGAGCAGAGTAGTAATGGGACTTTCCCTTCCTGTCTACCATGTTGCAGGCTTCAGCTTGGGTTCGTAGCCAGGTTTGATTGTCTTCCTTCTTATTCACCAATGTCTCTCCATTCTGCCCTTCTGTTGTTTCATTTTCCAGAGCACCTTGATATTGGGGCTGATGATGAACAGGAAGAGGCTGCTTGGGACCAATCACATCAGACAAATTCAACAGGTCCCTGGGAGAGGCCATCTGAACAGGTCTTTTCTTCCTGTAAAAGTTGGCAACATCAATAATAGTTCCCAGATAGTTACCCAAATCCTGATCTGAATTCTGATTTCATCTTTTGAGCCTATAAGAAAAGTTTAGAACTAAATAAAATACGACTTCAGCAACAGAGTGATCAATGCCTGGAATTCACTACCTGACTCTGTGGTTTCTTCCCCAAACCCAAAATACTTTAACCTTAGACTGTCTACTGTCGACCTCACCCCATTCCTAAGAGGTCTGTAAGGGGCGTGCATAAGCGCACCAGCGTGCCTACCGTCCCTGTCCTACTGTCCTATTGTCCTCATCTATCTGTATTCACCTTGATTATGTTTATGTTTATACCTATACCTGCTATCTTGTACATGTTTGACAAACAAACAAATAAATAAAATAAATAAATAAATATTGCATCTGCTTGTATTGTTGGAGATTTTTTTTAAAAAAACAAACCCCAAATAATTTCCTTCACTGGTTGTCTCAATGTTTTAGTATACATTTACCTTGGCTTCCTCCTGTGCCCCGAATAAGGATAAAAGTAGCAAGATACCTTCACCCACATAATAATGTAGACCTTTTTTTTTTTTTTTTTTTTTGCAGTGAGTGAATAGAGTAATTCAGAAGATGAAACTCGGTACCCTTCCATAGAAAAGCAACATTTACATCCACATTCAGGAAGTTTCAGGCCTCACCTGATTAAAGTTACCAAATCCTTGTAATGGTAGGTGATCAGAGGATATCTCAATGACATGCCTGAAAGGTTAGGAATGACAGTTTTGCCAGAGTATTTTTGGATGGGAATCACGTTTCAAAGCATGCTGAGGCTGAGATAGTGGTGGAGTCAGGAAGTGAATGAGGACAAGCTTACTCATGGAAATAGCTGGAAGAACTCCAATAGATGATGAAGTTGAAACTCTTGGCATCGGATCCTCCATATCAAGTTTTCTCTGTAGATACTCATTCAGGCTTTTCTTGAGTTCTTTGAAGAAGACAATAATAACACCACTGCTTTTTCTATCAGCTTGTGAATAACCGTTTTGGAGAGAATGGCTCAGATTTTGGAGCCAAAGAAAAGAGATACATGTATGTGCTTTGCATATATAAGACTGCAGATACAATAACTAAATGGTTATTCCACTGGAAAGACCTTGTGAAGAATGATAAATAAGGATTTCAGAATGAGAATTGCCCTATGCTAAGCTGACAATTAATCAGTTGTCAGCCAATTAGAAAACAGGGTTTTCTCCATTGTGCATACTATCTGCCGTTCATTGAAAAGAGATTTTGGACTGATAAAAAAAGTGTCATTAAATTGTGGGATTTGGTATCGTTACTAAATATAATAATAGGTCTCAATTCAGTCATGTTATTAAGAAGGACTGGATAAAATCTTGAAGGGCAGAATTAATGATAGCTACTTGTCTTGATGGCTACCTATCTTTTAAATCAAAGGAACTATGCAGTAATGAACAATAAAGGTCAGGGATGATTAATATCCCTATGTCCTGCTTGTGAGCTTCTCAGATGCTCTTGGTTTGTCACACAGAATACTGGACTAGAAAGGACTTTGGTCTGATTTAACAAGGTTTCTCTTTTGTTCTTAATTTTTACTTAAGAGTTGCCATGGCTAAGACCAAACCTGGTTTTGGCTTTTCTACTTAGAAACTCTATCTTCAGAGTCCATAACTTCATTTAATGACTGAGGATAATTTTCAGTTTTTCATCCTAGAGGTCATTCTCCTGAATTCAGTTAGGCTAAGGCTACAACACTGTATGTTCAGATAAAAGCTGGCATTTTTATTATAAGATTGGTAAGATCAGGGGGCACTTGGTACTCATTGAACCTCCAACAATTTATTTTTCAAAAACACACAAATTCTTTTGCGAATTAAACATAGAAATATGGGTGTCAGGAATCAGAACTGATCCATGGCAATCTAGGATAATAAAGATGGCAATTACTATTATGGCTCTCTAAATAGCTACATGTAGTCCTGGTCTTATTACCACAATTCAGTATTTCCATCATTAAGCAGTCATTGTGGTCATTAAACAAGTCATCACATGACCGGACCTGATTTTACAACCATTTTTACCACATTCGTTAAGCAAATCATGTGGTTGTTAAGCAAATCACGTAGCCATTAAAGCAAATTTATCTTCCTCAACTGATGTTGCTTGTTCAAAACTGGTTAAGAAGGTCACAAATTGCAATCATGTGACCACAGGGTACTGCGACCAGTCGTAAATGTGAATTGGTTGCCAAGCACCCAAATTACAATAACATAACCGTAAGGGTGGTGCGACGGTTATAAGTGCAAGGACAGATCATACATAATTTTTCCAAGGCCATTATAATTTCGAACCATCAGTAAGCAAACAGTCGTAAGCTGAGGATTGCCAGTAAATGTCACTAGATATCTCTATTCAGAGGTGGGTTTCAGCAGGTTCTGACCAGTTCTGGAGAACCGGTAGCGGAAATTTTGAGTAGTTCGGAGAACCGGTAAATACCACCTCTGACTTGCCCCGCCCCCATCTATTTCTCTGCCTCCCGAGTCCCAGCTGATCGGGAGGAAATGGGGATTTTGCAGTAACCTTCCCCTGGAGTAGGGAGGGAATGGAGATTTTACAGTATTCTTCCCCTGCCACGCCCACCAAGCCACGCCCACCAAGCCACACCCACAGAAATTTTTTTTGAATCCCACCAGTCCCTATTGCAGGAAAACCAGAATAGACACTGCCCAAACCCCAAATTCTGGCCTTATTCATGGTACCTTAATTACAAATATGATTCTAGGTCTATTTGGTATACTGCAACTGAGAAATATTGTGCAAGTCCGGCCTACTCAGTCTGACTCCAACCTGCCTTGAAACAGAGCTTAACCTTGTTTGCCTTTTCAGAAAAGGTAAGGACTGTGCAAAATGGGTTTTGGAGCAGGTAACAATTATAGGTTCTGCAGCTTGGGACTGTCTAAAGCAAGAGTGGGGAACCATAGCCCCTTTATGAGTTGTGGACTTCAACTCCCAGAATTCTTGAGCTAGCCATGCTGGTTCAGGAATTCTGGGAGTTGAAGTCCACAAGCCGTTAAAGGGCCATGGTTCCCCACCCCTAGTCTAAAGTATTAATTCTTTTGCATTTTACTTGCCCTGTCTTTCCTTTTGGGAAAGGTGAAGACTGAATGAAGCTGGATTTCAGACACCTAGCATTTATAGTCACTCTAGAACCAAAGGTAGGAGTGGCATTGAAAAGAGGTTTCTAAGGAAGAATGTATTGTAAACAGCTTCTAAAGTCTAGAAATAGCTATCTGCCTGAAGCCAGGTGGCATCTGTAGATGTGTAGGGGTTTTGACTCTACCCATGAAATCATCTGAGTACAACCTGTTTCCCATGAAAGTTTTGAAATATGAGGATTTCAGCACACATCCTATACGGTCAGTTCTTTATCATTTCTACTGCGGACAGTTTTTGATGCACTATGGAAATGTACTCACTTTGCGTGAAAGGAGGCTGCAAAACTCTTAAGTGATGAGATCAGGTTTTGGCACATTACTAAGTGCCCTTCCATATTGTTTTCATATTCTTCACTTTAAGTAATTTGAGAAAAGAGTTCCAGAGACAACATGTGCCTTTTATTACCTTTTATAAATGCACAAACATTGGTACATTTGGGATCTGATCATGGGGCCTTGGGCTGCAGCCATAAGTCAAGAGAAGTCCAAATGACAGCTAGAGATTAGTGTCAATGACAGACTGGGCTACTGATAGCTGACAGACATCCCCAGATCATTTAAAAGAAAAAGGAAATCATACCATTCAATCAGCTCTCATTCTTTGTAATTATGTGGCCAGTGAAGACATTGGAACAGAGAGTAGTCCAGCTTCTTACCATGCCATTGGCTGTTTGCCCCCCAATATAGCATCTGATTAAATCAGCTAATGTCCTGTAGGAAAATATGTGTTTTTTAAAAAAATAGCACACAAAACATTCACCTTGACAGGCAAGGCATTTGAAGCTGTGGCAGAGAAGTTAAATTATTATGAGACCAAGCCGGGGGGGGGGGAGCAACAGGCAGTTGTTTAGGGTTCTCCCAGGGCCCACTGCCTGTGGGGTTTCCTTGAATCTGGACAGAGCCAATGAGTACAGAAAGAGCAACAACACTTTGACTCGCCAGATGTTGCTGAATGTTAGTTCAGTTCCAGTAGTTCCAGTTAGGATGGCTAATGGAGAAGGATGCTGGGACTTGTATTTCAGCAACATCTGCAATGCCTCTTTGCCTAGGCTAGGTGTGCAGATGAAGTGTGTGTGTGTGTGTGTGTGTGTGTGTGTGTGTGTGTGTGAGAGAGAGAGAGAGAGAGAAATGCAAGCATAAGGACACTGTGATACTTAGCCTAAAAGAGCATCAGTCTCTCAAGACAATATAGCCTATCTCACATGCAATAGTTCCATTCCCACTCCTTTCTTGGGCCACATAAAAACTGCAAAGCCTCATCATTCACACCTCAAAAACTCCAGTATAATGAAATTCCTGAGACTTGGTACTGCCATAAATTAGAATGCCTGTGCAGCTGGGTCACAGATGTTGGAAGTGGAGTAGTTGGGGGAAGGGCTTTTTAATATATTTGTGTGTATGTATGAGTTTGATTAATTTAACTCAGCTAGGCTGCCTAGGTGCAGAGAGTGTCCCACTATTGCTCGGTTTTGGTTTTGCTTTTTAAGAATTTTTTGTTTGGTTCGCATGAGTGATAGAACTAATTCATTTAATTCTGAATCAATGTAAGGAGAAAGAGTCATGGCTTTATAAAACAGTCTTCCCCATGCTAGTGTCCTCTACAAAGTGTGGTGGGGATGAGGGAGAATATGATGTTGTGGTCCAAAACTTAGAAAAAGTACCAAGGTGGAGTATAACAGTTTTATTCTGTGACCTGACAGAAATAGATGTTCATAATAGACATTCTTCTTTCTTCTTCTCTTTTACCACTCCAGGTGTTGAATTTTGGTTCTTGCACTTCTGGCGGCCTCAACCATTGTAATTTGATTCTGTTGTAGCATGACTTTGATGCTGTCTCTGCATCTTCTTCTGGGTCTGCCTCATGTTCTTTGGCCTTCTCCTCTTTTTGAATACGCCTTGTATGGTATAGAATCCCAAGACATTCACTTCACTTAATTCTTGCCACCACCTGCACATTATAATCACCACAAATATTTCCAGAATCCTCTTCCCCCCCTTCCAAGTCCTACTCTATAGCCTCATCATGGTGGTGGAGGGAAGGGGTATAAGAGTATAAACTCCCAGCAAGCTCATCCAAGGCATGAAGGTCATCCCAGCTGCCCAGTTAAAACAAGTGGGCTTGTATTTTGGGCATCAGTGATATAGGAAGACACTGAAAGCAGGTAATCACTTTAGTGACAATGGCAAAGGCATCAATTCATACTGCACGGGAGAAGGCCATGGTAAAGCACTCTTGTATTTTTACCAAGAAAATCACATGGAGAGAAAATATGAAATGATTGACAATATAGTGCAGGATAATGAGCCCCTAAGGTTGGATGGCATTCAACATACTACGGACGAAGAGCTGAGGATCTTTCAAAGTACTAATGGTGTTTATGATGGGGCTAGATTAAAGCCTTTGAGACATCGGGTTGCTGATGTTGCCAGCCAGGAAAAGAAAACCTGAAGCTGCAAAGACAGAATGAAAGAAGCATGAATACCAGGAAGCTCAACACATTAAAAGATGGACTGAAGCTACTACAAATAAACAACTTAGACATCAATAATGGGCTGAGTGTGGCACCAGCCAAGACTCCAGGGCAGGAAAAAGGTTGGGAGGTAGCAGTTGTCATTTGGGAGTCTCTGTTGGCCTAGGTCAGGGGTGTCAAACTCGATTTCATTGAGGGCCGCATCAGGGTTGTGTTTCACCTTGGGGGGTGGCCGGCGTGTGTGGCCAGGGTGGGCGTGGCCAGCTCAACCCCACTTGTGTCAGGGACACCTGCAGGGGCCTCCTGCAGTGCTCTGCCAGTGAAAATGGATGCGGTCCTCCCAAGCTCCGTTTTTGCTGGCAGGCGCCACGGGGCCGTCCTTCGCTGTTTCCAGGGCGGCCCCGCGGGCCAGATCTAAGCACCCCGCAGGCTGGATCCTGGCCTTGAGTTTGACATCCCTGGCCTAGGTGATTTCATGGCTGATCTCAGAATAGTAGCCACACACTGGACATAGTTTTCTCATCAGAGCAAGTGGGGAACCCATGGTCCCTGCACTGTGGGATGCTGCAGGGCTTGGTGCTCTCTCCACTCCTTTTTAATATTTACATGAAGCCACTGGGTGAGATCATCAACTGCCACAGGGTGAGGTAATATCAGATGATATTCAGGTGTATATCTCCATCCCAGGTGAAATAAGTGATACTGTGGATGCCCGTTTGCAGTGTTTGGAAGCTATGAGGGTCTGGATATGGAAGAACAGGGTTCAAGAGTCCTTTGGGAGTTGGGCGGCATACAAATATAATAAATCTAAATCTAAATCTAAGTGAACCCTGGTGAGATGGAGTGGCTATGGGTAAGAGGCTCATCTGTAACTGAGGGTTTACCATTTTTGGTCCTGGATGGGGTTGCATTGCTCCGGATGGACCCAGTGCATATTCTTGAGGTCCTCCTGGACTCACAACTAACAGTCATAGTTAGGAGAGCCTTTGCTCAACTTTGTCTTGTGTGCCAGTTATGCCCTTTCTGGGACCAAGAAGTCTTTATTTCAGTCATATATCCTGGCCATCTCCTGTATGGACTATTGCAATGTGCTCTACATGGGACTACCCTTGAAGAGTATTTGGAAGTTGCAACTAGTACAGTCTGAACAATCTTGGGTGCCCCTAGATTGGCACATATATTGGATGCCAGTTTGCTTTCAGGTCCAATTCAAGGTGTTGGCTATCACTTTTAAAACTCTTCATGGCATAGGACCAGATTACCTGAGGAACCATCTCAACCCAATTATATCATCCCATCCTACCTGATTAGGCAGGGAGGGTATGTTGTGGATTCCATCAATTAAAGAATTCTGACTGGATCCAGGAATAGTGCCTTCTCTGCCATTGCTCCCATCCTTTGGAGCACCTTATCCCAAAAGTGAGGTAAGGCCCCACTCTTCTGGCTTTCAGAAAAAGGGTTAAGACCTGGCTTTGCCAATTGCCATGGGGGTCAAAGAGTGATATGCAACCTTGAGGATAGTTGATGTTGTGAGGAAGTTCTCTCCGCCTTAACTCCTTAACTTTTAATATTTAACCCTAACATTTTAAATTCTGTTGTTAACCATGTTCTTATTTATGCTTTTATATTATGACATCTTTTTTATTGTAAACTGCCCAGAGTCACTTAGGTGGCATGGGCGGTGTAGAAATGTGATGAATAAATAAAGAAAATAAATAAGAAGCCAACCTATATTCCAAGACCAAAAAAGAGACTTGAGAGTGTGTGCAAACTATCATACAATATCTTTAGTTTCACATAGTAGCAAAATAATGCTTAGGATCATCCAATGCATACTAGACCCCTACAAGGAAAAAGAGATGTTAGATATTCAAGTTGGCTTTAGAAAAGACTGAAGAACACAAGACATTATTGCCAACGCATGCTGGATAATTGAAAAAGTCAAAGAATAAATACCAAAAAGAAGTCAGTATGTGCTTCATCGATTATAGAAAAAGCCTTGGATTGTGTCAATCATGTCAAGCTGTGAAATGTGCTCAGAAAATTAAGAATCTCAGAACATCTCTTTGTCCTCATGAGAAATTTATATTCGGGCCAGGAAGCCAGAAGCCAGAACAAGGGGAAACAAACTGGCTCCAGGTTGACAAAGGAGTGTGATAAGGCTGCATACTCTTCCCTTATTTATTCAACCTACATGTGGAATATATATTAAGGGAAGCTGTCTTGAAAGAAATAAGCATGGAAGAAGAAACATCAATAACCCGCACTATGTTGATGATGCTATCCTGATAGATGAAAATGCAAGTCCTAGAATGTCACAGCGAAAAAATGGGGCTAACGTTAAATATTAAAAAGACCAAATTAATGACAACAGGTAGAGCAATCAGCCTTTAGAACTGACGATGAAAATATTGAAGTGGTAGATAGCTTCTGCCCTTTTAGGTTCAACTATCAACAATAAAGGAACAAGCTGTGAAAAAACAAGCACCCCACAGACTAGCATTTGGTAAAACAGCCTTGGTAGAGTTATTGAAATGCCATGATGTATCTAACATTTGCAAAGATCAGAAACATGCAAGCTATGATATTCCCTATGACGCTCTATGGAAGCGAAAGTTGGACTTTAAACATGCAGGATACGAAGAGTATTGATGCTTTTGATCTTTGATGTTGGAGAAGACTCACGAGAATATTGTAGACAGTCAAGAAAACAAACTGATGGATCATTGAATAAGTCCACCCACAGTTCTCACTTGAGGCACAAATGACCAGGCTCAAATTATCCTATTTTGGATCCATTATGCAAAGATCCAGCTCTCTGGAGAAGAGTGTAATGCTGGGAAAGGTAGAAGGAAAGAGAAGAAGGGGACAACCAGCAACAAGGTCAATGAACTCAATTACAGAAGTGATAAATGCATCATTGAGCCGTGGTGGTGCAGTGGTTAGAATGCAGTACTGCAGGCTACTTCTGCTGACTGCTGCCTGCCTGCAATTTGGCAGTTCGAATCTCACAAGGCTCAAGGTTGCCTCACCCTTCCATTCTTCCGAGGTAGGTAAAATGAGGACCCAGATTGTTGGGGGGCAATAGGCTGACTCTGTAAACCGCTTAGAGAGGGCTGTAAAGCACTGTGAAGTGGTATATAAGTCTAAGTGCTATTGCTATTGAGAGTCCTGAAAGAACAGGTTAGGAATAGTTCATCTTGGAGAATATCTATCTATGTGATCACTAGAAACTGAAAAAAAGCTTGACGGCACATAATCCATCCATCCACCCACCCACCCACCCATCAATCAATCAATCAATCCTTTCAGGATACAGAGGCTGAGTTTGGTCAGGGAAGTGATGTTGATCAGAGATGGCTTTAGCATACAAGGTTAAAGGTTGTAGTAATGGAAAAAGTGATCCAGTCAGCATTTGGATTTCTTTGTGCTTGGACAAAAGAAAAGAGGGATCTTGCTATTAAAAAGGATGGCAAGATAAATAATCTCGTAGCACCACCAAGTGATCACTAATTTTATATAATTTTGTAGGATAAATTGGAAGATTTCATCCAGTCTGCGAAATCCACAGCCAATAAACTGGACTGACACTGGATTGATAGGAAGATTGAATGAAGTAGACTGTGAGAAACTGCTATTTCCACTCCCAGTTGCCATTAGCTGTGTGAATGGGGGTTTCCCTCCCTCTTTTGCAGAGATGTCTGTGGCATCTGTAAAAAGCAGTTAGGGGATCATTTACCCTGGGGAGTGATACGGTGTCATTTCCATCACACTTGGCCATTGGAAATGTCCTAAAACATTAAGAACAGGGAACTGATTGACTTTGTTTTCTATTTCCTGTCTCCACCATCTGTTCTTTCTGTGTTGTATTTCTGAGATCACCCACATGACAGCAGGGTTTATCTGGGATTTATTATTCTGAAGGTTACTTTGAGAGCCTTTCAGGCCAAAAAGCTTGCTTCAGAGAGAGCGAGCAAAGCAGACAAGCGACTAGGGAGGCAGGTAGATTATTCAGGTTTCCTTTGATTCTGAACAGCTCTAAATCTAGGCAGTTTCTCATCAACTCCAAAATGTACCAAAATCTTTATAAAAATATGCATTTTGCAGAACTGTTTCAAATGTTTAAAAAAAGGAAATATATAGTTTGGAAATATATACTGAAACACAAAAGGGTGTGCAAATGTTCAAAAGGGGAAAAAATCATCAGACGTTGTAGGAAATCTATGGGAATTTCTAATACTGAATTTGCAAATCACTCTGCAAATTACTTTGGATTTTCAAACTTGATTATTTAAGAGAGAAAGAAGAAGCACACCTTGCATAAACCTATCGTCAAGGGCTGTAAAATGCCCCTGTGTAACAAGCTATTGATTTTGTCAACTGGTGATAGGTATTTATTGTTCTTGGCAGCTTCACAACCCCCCCCCCCCACACACACTTTCATTGTGCTTGGGTATTATTAAGGGGCTGCCTGTTTGAGAAACCACCTTTTTTGGGTGCCTTGAGTCAGCTGTATTGATCGGCACTCTTGACTGAAGCACAAAATTGACAGCAATGCTTGCTCTACGGAAAATTTGCAGTAGGGAAAGGAACTGCCATATTCTAGCAATTTAAGCATTATTCTTCCTGGAGAAGAATGGGGCTGAAATCTGCCGTCCAGCAAAGAGGTGCTCCTCTCCTCTTAATTGAGATAAATCTGACTTTGTGCAGGCAAGTAGTGTTACATAAAACCAACGCTTAGGGACTGAATCAATCAAGGCAGTTGATCATCTCTGCTGATTTTCCTTTGGCTCTTAATTAATTTGCAAGCAACTTGTGAACTTATTACAAGCGCTGAGGAGTGCACTAATAAACTCCTGGTTCCCTGCTGCTTTAGTACTTTGTATTGATTGATGACTGCCTACCAGATCCCTTCTGATTGTTCTTGGGCACCCTGCCTTCATCCCAGCCACACTTTCTCATTTCATCTCTCTCTCTCTCTCTCTCTCTCTCTCTCTCTCTCTCGGGAAGAGAAACCTTGCTGAATTCCATTCCATTCTATTCCATTCCATTCCATTCCATTCCATTCCATTCCTTTTTCTTTCTCTCCCTCCCTCCCTCCTTTCCTCTCTGAGCAATTGCCATTTCCTGCTCTCAGGCAGCATTTCAATCAAACAAGAACCGAGGGTTTTGAAAGATTACCCCTTCCTCTCTGCAATTGAATCCCTGGAGAAGTAGTTCACCGAGCAGGAGACAAGTATTTCCCCCCTTCCTAAAGCTGCCTGGTTTGTCTGGAGGAGAGACCAAAACAAACAAACAAACAAACAAACAAACAAACAAACAAACCCCAACCAAATTAAAAACTAACCCAAATGATCAAATATTGTGCCATTGTCCGTGAATGCATCAATTCGCTACATCCCGTCAGTGCTCTGATCCATGACTAATCTTTCAAAAGTGTAGGTAGACTGGTGGATTTTGCCCTAAGATCAGAAAAAATAAGTAATATGAATATTTTCATAGACATAATATGTCTGAGCCGAGGTGGCGCAGTGGTTAGAGTGCAGTACTGCAGGCTACTTCTGCTGCCTGCCGGCTGCCTGCAATTTATCAGTTCAATTCTCACCAGGCTCAAGGTTGACTCAGCCTTCCATCCTTCCGAGGTGGGTAAAATGAGGACCCAGATTGTTGGGGGCAATATGCTGACTCTGTGAACCGCTTAGAGAGGGCTGTAAAGCACTGTAAAGCGGTATATAAGTCTAAGTGCTATTGCTATTTCTTCCTTTGTTTTCCCCTCCCCTGCCCCTTTTAAACATATAGTTCAAAATTTTGTGACATGAAAAGCTCCCTTCTTTCTCTTTTCTGATGCTAAAGCCCTGGTGCTCCAGCAGCGCAGACTCAAGCTCTCATCAAGGCACCTTACAAGCCCTGGAGTTCTGCTGGCCTCAGTAGGAGATATAGGAGGGGCAACATTCACTGCTCTAATAATTTTTTTTAATCGCTCATATTGGCAAATGTTGGAAGTGAATTAAGGTAGATCACTTCTGCAGCTATTCTCAAGGGCCATGAGGTGTGGGGAAGAGCTTGGAAGTCCTAGAATACTTTGGATTCTTAGTCCTTCCTGGTTCACCCTTTAATTAATCCTAATCATGCCCTCTTTTATGCCAGAAACAAAACAAACAAACATCCCAGCAGTGATTTGTGAGGAAGAAGGCCTCCCAACAGTTGTAGGGGAAAAAAAAAACATATAGTCCTGTTATTCCTCAAATGATTGACATACTGAGACATCAATATGACACTGCAGTTCTACTATGGCTATTGTATGTAGCCCTATTTATGTATATATATTTCTGTTGTACAAGGCCAAGGCTTTTGAGAACTTTAACTTCTCAGAATTTATTCAGTATTTTTTTTTAAGTACAAATTAACTTCAATTTTTCTAATATAGCTTTATAGTCATGAGTGCAAGAAACTCTCTATTTTCTGTCTGTCTGTCTCTGTCTCTCTAGTCTATTTTATCTATCTATCTATCTATCTATCTATCTATCTATCTATCTATCTATCTATCTATCTATCTATCTATCATCTAAAAAGGACTGTACTCTGATTTTTGTAATGCTATAAGCAAAATTATTTGGGATAGGTAAATTTTAGAGCTATGAATTTTGATTTACAAAGATCTTTGCTCTTAAATAAACCTCATCCAATCCAAAAACAGATTTCCTCCTTTGAATTATGTGGACTAGATCCTTCTGAGTATCTACCTAAATAGTTCCCTCTCACAAACAACACAAATGGGACATGTCATTCAGGGGTGGCTTCTGGATCCTTTTGCTGCTGATTCGCTCAGGGTTGCGCCGGGCACATGCGCACGCTTTGCGCGCACGCACCCCCCCGCAGCAATCAAAAAATAGCTTCTGCACATGCGCAGAAGCAAAAATTACCCTGTTTCCCCCCAAATAAGACATCCCCTGATAATAAGCCCAATCAGGCTTTTGAGTGCATGGCAATAAGGCCAAGCGCTTATTTCAGGGTTCAAAAAAATATAAGACAGGGTCTTATTTTTGGGGAAACACGGTAGCTTCTGCGCATGCGCAGAAGCAAAATCCAAGATGGCGGTGCCCACGGAGACACTGACAGAATCGGCTCCGTGACGTCATCGCCGGTTTACTAATGGTTCTAAAGAACCAGATAGAACCGGTAGGAACCCACCTCTGATGTCATTCCACAAATAAACATTAGAATTTGTTCAGAGAGGAATGAGCTTGTGGATGGATTCAGACCTTGAGATAAGTGGTTTTCTTATCATTTGATAGCAGTCTGCTGGTCCTTAGATTTAGGCTGAATGAAGCCAGCTGAAAAATTTTAAAACCTGGATCTAGATTTTTCTTTATGAGTTTACAACAACATTCTACATGTCCTATTACTCATATTACAGAACGGGATCATAAAAATATTTAAGAGCATATCATATTTAATAAAGTTTTGTTGGCCTAAAGTAAAACAATCCAAACAAAAAAGAAATACCTGAAATAGGTATTTTAGAACAACCAACCGAATTGAATTGCATTGGATTGAAATGAATTTGAAACTGCAGTTTTCCATCTCAACATTAGAATCTACATTCAGGTTCTACAACAGGAACGGATCTATAAATAAATCAAGTCAAAATACTTTGATTTCTCCAGAAGATTTAGAAATGGTGTTCTGTCAATGCCAGCAAATTTTTGTCTTCCCTGATACTGAGAGGCAAGACATATGATTTGATTGATGTTTTCTCTTTAGGCAGGTGTTGAAATGATTATTATTTGTTTCCATTTTTAACACTACCCTCTCACCTTCTATTTTATTCTCAAAACAATTGCATGAGATCAGCTAGGCTCTGACAAGCCCAAGGTCACCCAGATAGCTTTACAATTGAATAGAAATATGAACCAGGTCAGAGCCATTCTTTTCTGACTCTTTAACCAGCATTGTTCTTTTTTCTTTTTCTTTTGGTGAGACAGGAGAAGGGGGGAAAAGGGAAAAAAGCATAGAGCACACACCCTTTATATAATAAATGAAGAATTATTCCACATGTATGTGTATGTGTGTGCGCGTGTGTATGTATAAGAGAGAAAGAGAGAGCGATTGCTCAATAGTAAGAAGAGATATTAAATATATAGATTTGCATTTGCTATCCAGATTTTTAAGTAGTTTCCAAACAGGACTTTAAGGAATTAAATGCTAGTTGGAATACAGAAAAGGAGATTCAATGATTAGTTGATTGGAAATGAGTATGTTTCTAATGCAGTAATAAAAATAATAATGCAATGTCCTTTTCCTTTGTCCTCCTGTTCATATCTCAAATATTTAATCCTTTCACTTATAAGCAGCACCAAATGTTCCAATTCCGAGAGAGTTTATTAGTCAAATGTATTATTAAACTTATTTTTAGTAAAACTTGCTATTCATTAACCCAGGAAACAAGATACTCCTTTTGGCGTGTGTGTGCGTGTGCGTGCATGTTAATGCATTCATTCATATTCTGCATTCATAATGCATTCATTTGATATTTCTTTCTTTCATTCATTCATTCATTTATATTAAGGATATAAACTATGCTCCCCAATTCAATTTAATGAGCTAGCCATATTTATTGTTTTTTCATAATAATCCATTTAAAAATAGTTGAATCATCTGAAATATATATTATATATTCTCAACCCAATAAGTTGCTGTTTCCAAGCTGTCAACTGCCAGGAAAAAAAAAAGTGATTTTGACAAAATAATATTTTTCTTGCATTTTTGAATTAGAGGGTTCTGAGAAATCAATTAGTCATTTGGCTCTTGTTTTATACAAAACAGTACATTTTAAATGACAAGTATTCACAACATACCTCGGTTGTCATGCTACTCTCAAACAAACAAAATCATAGCATTAAAACTTGAAAATGTAGAACCCATGGTTTACTGGAGCAATCACAAGAAGAAAGAATGTAGAGCTGCATTCACTCAACTCAAATCTTAGCACCAAAAATAATGATCAGTATTAGCTTTTTGCAGAAAACAGACCATGTTCCCTAGAAACGATTCTGATAGATTGTATTTAAATCAAAGAAGATATTTCTGTCCAATAAATTGTTCACAAACTGTAGCTGAGATACTATATCAAAAGTCCTTTGTTCTATGCAAAGAATTTGGAAGAAATGTCCATCTGGGTTCAGTTCCAAGTGGGGAGAAAGACACTGGAAACATGGAGGCTGCTTGGAAGGATGGTTTATTGGTGAAGCAGAACCACCAAGCACGTGTGATTCTGGGTAGCTGACCACATGGAGTGGAGAGTGTTATTTATACCCTCTCTTGGGCTTTGAACTTGAGTTTCCTGTTCCTGTGGCAAGGACATGTATTCCATTTGGCTGTAGTCAGACTCCCACGTGGAGTCATGTTTGTCTTGAAGTCAAATTTGGTTGAACCTTGGGCTGAGTGATGCAATGAAGGGGCTTGGTTGTGCCATTTGGTGAGCTCTGCTGATAGATAATCCTATTATGTCCTGGAGGGTCATGTCTTAATCCCATCACCCTGGAGCTGAGGTCTTTTGTTTTGTAGATAGACTGGCCCAGTCTTTCTCAATGGGCACCAAATATCTGTTGGGGGCAGGGAGCTGCAGGAGCTGAGTTTCTGTCTCCCTTAAGATTTCTATTTCTCTTTTAGGGGAAATATTCTGCCTTTTTAATATTTCCTAAAATATTTCATTCTTCTAGGAGGGGTGGGTGCTAACTTTTTTCAAAGAAAATGAACATTATATGAGCTCTAGGTTGGGATTAGTAGACTGTAAAACATCTTGTAGTTCATTTCACAAAACCTTTAAAAATTCACTACATAAAATAACACAGTTAAGAAGGGCCAAAGAGTTCAACCCCCAACTCAATGAAGAAATCCATATTAAAGCATTTCTGTCAAATGGCTGTTAAGCTTCAGCTTGAAGGGGAACATTCAATGAAGAGGAACCCCCATCTCTTAGAGTAAGCAGTTCTTTTGATAAACTGCTTTTACGGTTAAGAATGTTTCCTACCATTCAGTCAGACTGTAACTCAATATCATATATATATCATTTTACATTAAAATCTCCTCATGAAGAAGAATTATATTCGCATTTTCCCCGGTACAACAGTGATAGCTAATGTTTTAAAATATCTTTGATACATGTAAGCTTCTGATGAAATTTCTGCTATTATATTAGTGTTTTTAAAAACCTATATTAGCAGGGGTGAGATTCAGCCAGTTCGGACTGATTCGGGCAAACCAGATGTTAATTTTACATCTGGTTCACCGAACTGGTGGTTGCAAGGACTGGCTGACCCCACCCACCCCTCCCAGCCCCTCCCAGGAGTCTCCACACAGCCCGTTTTGGATGTGAGGGAAGTGCAGGGCCTGTGCAGAGGCTCTTTGAGGGCGAAAAACGGGCCTACCGGAAGTACCAGAAGTCCAGAAACAGGCCTGTTTCTGGCCTCCGGAGGGCCTCCGGAGCCCGCGGGAGGCCATTTTTGCCCTCCCGGAGGCTCAAGGAAAGCCTCCGGAGCCTGGGGAGGGTGAAAAACGGCCCTACAGGAGGTACCAGAAGTCCGAAAATGGGCTCGTTTCTGGAGCCCGGGGGAAGGCCATTTTTGCCCTCCCAGAGGCTTGAGGAAAGCCTCCAGAGCCTGGGAAGGGTGAAAACGCCCCCACCCCCATGATGCAGGAGGCTGAGTAGGCCACGCCCCCATGGCCACGCCCACCCAGCAACCGAGCAGAGAACCGGTTGCTAAAATTTTTCAATCCCACCCCTGTATATTAGTCATTTCTCCCTTGCCACTCACTGCCTGCTGTTTGTCTTTTCTTGAAGTAAAAGTTTTGTTTATCAATCATGAGTTCTCACAAGATGACTTGTGAATTCCCAGGGGAGTGGGTGGGTGGGGGTAGGAATGGGGGTAGAAAGAAGAGATCAGATTTTTTAAAAAAAAAAAATTGTATAGTGCAAGCAAAATATAAACTCTTTCAAAACTCCCTTTGGGTTTGACTCTTAGTTTTGCTTGAGCTAGCACCGAGTGGTTGGAGTACCACAATGTTTGAGAACCCCTTTGACATACATATTAAAATATAGTTGTTATTATTATAGCTAATATTTATTTTTTTGCCTGGCTGTATCTCCCATGAAATAATTAGATTTATTCATGGAGGGACGGGGGTGGTGGTGTCACATAAATTCATTAAATATTTTAGAAGTTTGTGATACTAAAAAGTTTGAAGAGCTCAATATTAATCCCTTCCCTTAGGAAAAAAAATGTTTTTGCAAAATATGTGTTGCACATCTTTTTCTTCTTTTCCCAGCCTAGCCCAACCCATTTTTTTTCTTTTTCTTTTCCTAGGAAATAGGAAAAGGATTCACCTGGATTTAAACAAGAAAAGTAATATCAAAGTAATATCAGTAATATCAAAATAAGTGGTTTCTTGAATAAGCATTGATGAAGTCATTTCCTCCAATGGAGCCATTTTCCTTGGAAAGCAATTTCATGCTGCTGAAGTCCTGAAATGAAACATCTATTGAAGCAATAGGTAGAAATATTTTTCACTTTTTGTCATTCTATTTAACTTTCTTTCTATTTTCCTAGCAGGTATTAAAGTCAGTATCCGAAATACTGTATATGACATCATCCTGGGTCCTTAGTTCCATAGCAGGAAGGATGCGCTAACTGGCCCTTCATCCTCCATGGCTGTAATGGACTCTAAACCATGTGGTGTCCCTTGTACCAGTCTAGCAGGATCACCATGGCAATTATTAGTCTTTCAATATAGGGTGGACACAGAGGTCGGACATGAAGATCTTGAGCCAGAAAAGTTCCAGGCAAATACATTTACAGTGCTCTAAAGAAGACTTACGTTGGTCACAGCCATCTCCAGGTTTAATATCCTATTAGTTTATTCTCTAAAAAATGGACTGGGTCAAGAGCTCCTTAAGGATGTTGTCCCTGGTTGAATGGGGACTTAAAAATTGGTTCTCAGACATAGTCTGATAGTGTAAGCATTGCATAATGCTCACTCTTAAAAACATGCCCTATATAAACAGTCTTGAAAATTTTACAGATTTTTCAAACTGTAACTAATTATAGCTTTCTACCTGTACAAAACAAGACTTTTAACCATGTAGTTTCCCTATTGAACCCCATCCATGTTCCTTGGATTGATAGGACTTCTGGAACAGAATAGGAAAAGGTAGAATGGGCTATCATCAAGAGGTGCCACAAATAGAAATGTTTACCATTAAAACACTAAGTATAATCCTTGGTTTTATCATTAAGACACTAACTATAATCCTTGGTTTATGCAGGTTAACATCTTAAGCAATCACTTCATGATTTTTTTTTTTTTTTAAATGGTTGTACCCAGGGATGAAATTCAAAATTTTTCCCTACCGGTTCTGTGGGCGTGGCTTGGTGGGGCATGGCAGGGGAAGGATACTGCAAAATCTCCATTCCCACCCCACTCCTGGGGGAAGGATATTGCAAAATCTCCATTCCCACCCCACTCTGGGGCCAGCCAGAGGTGGTATTTGCCGGTTCTCCGAACTACTCAAAATTTCCGCTACCGGTTCTCCAGAACCTGTCAGAACCTGCTGAATTTCACCCCTGGTTGTACCCTATGTTATTATTCCCCTTTTTATTTTTCAGTCTTTCTTAATTTCAGCTTGACACTCTGTTTTCTAGAATTTTCTAGAATTCTGATATTTTAATTTCCGTAATAACACTCTGTTATTACATCATCTCAGACTATTGTTTATTCATTTCTGATATTGTCAGATTATGAGTTAGCTACACTGTGATCTACCTTAGAACCTGTCTGAGCTAAGGAACTAGATACTTGGGTTTTAGTGCAGCCATATAATAGATTCATGTCTGATCTTTGGCAGCCTGGCTATTATTCTTCTGCCATAATTTCCTGCTTGTCATATCAGAGTAATATACAGCCAATGCAATAAAAGTTTATCGAACACTTTGACTCAAACAGCTAAATAAAGAAAAAGGAATATTCCCCACTGACATCTGAGTACAAAACTCCGAGCCCTTTTTAAAATAAGTCAAATGAAAGGAATTGAATCAGAATTATTTTTATTTAACCACTTGGCCGCTATTAATCTGAACCCTGCCTTGACAAGAGCTATTCATTTTAATTTTATTAAATCATGTCAAAATACCATTTCTAGCTAAGTCCCCTGATGGTACCAAGGATCTAAACTGGGAAATATAGGGGTGGTAGCTGACATGCTACTCTTAATTTGTGGCAAACGGGGTCGGGACCTCATAGGAATAAAGACTTTGATTCCAACTAATTGATATGTGGCTGCTACAGATTTGCCAGTCTTTATGTGGTAGCATAGATATACTGAGACACTGTACAATAGTTATTGCCTCATCCCAATAAGTAGGCTTTTCTGGGTACATTAAGCCCTTCAAATTCAAAACCTTTTCTCCTTCTTCTGTTCCTCTTGACATTCATATAATGCAGGCCTCATTCTTTCCTGGCCTTAGAACTTAACAGTAAAAACAGAGAAGAGAAATGAAAAGTTCATTAGAATTGTAGAATTGTGAAGTTGGAAGGAACCACAAAGATTCAACCAGAGTGCAACCTTCTGCAATTTGCAAGAAAACAAATTGCTTTTCCAGATTCTTAAAAATCTCCAGAACCATCCATGTTTGTAGGCAGACAGTTCCCTCCTGTACAAATCTTAATTCAAAATGTCTTTGCTTATGGCTTACATTTAATATACGTTGTGTTATTGGGAAGAAGTACAATCGTTTTACAAGTAGACCACCTATTCAGAATATAACAAATGGTTTAATTTTAACTGTCATGAGTATTGGTTATCTTTTCTTGTGATCTGTCACATTCAGATGTTTTCAACATGTAATTTCATGGACGTTGGTTTCTAAATAGGATTATCTTGCTAAATCCCATAAGAACACAATTAAAAGGCATTACTTGATTTTAGAATCATTTTGATCAGTTTCTAAGTTCCCCCAGAATTTTTTTTGATACAGCCTTAATATTTCCATTGCGTATGTTTCGTGTTTTGATAGAGACTATATTCAGGAACTGGCATCACATTTTAACTTGGCATAAGAAAATATACCCATACCTCACCGAATGAAAGAAAAAAAGAAAGATAGATAGATAGATACATAGATAGATAAAGAGATAGATAAATAGATAGATAGATAGATAGATAGATAGAAGATATATAGATGATAGATATAGATGATAGAGAAAAAAACTCTACAGGCTTCTTAATACAGTTATATAAGGCTCATTTCCAGTTAGAACTAAATGAATTCATTCTCTAGTTCTGTTTCATTCTCATCCAAAGTTTTATTGGATGCATTTGTTTTTAAAATATGTACATAATTGAAACCCTTCAATGACTTGAGCAGCAGGGATTCAATAGATGTTCTGCCCCCATTGACATAATGGATCAAAGGGAATCTGGAATAGTGTCTCCGGAGGCAAATGATTCAGCAGATAACTTGCTCCTATTGATGTAATGGAGTTTAGTCAATTGTGTACTTTCTCTGCTTAAATAGGTCAGACTTGCTCTTCATGTGTAAGTAAATGCAGCATTTTCAGTATCATCTCCTTTTCCCTGCGAAAAGACAGCAAATAAATACGGAAACGAGCAATGGGGAAACCACTAGGGCTGGACGATGCTAAGAAATGATTTAGAAGCAGTGCTTTGGCCCTTGCAAAGGTCTGCTCTTCATTACAACAACTCAATTTCAGGTTGGCACAGAACCCTAAAAGACGTCAGGTTGTTTTTTTTTTAATAAACAGCAGAAGAGCACTACATTTTGCAAGAGCCAGAGAGCTTCTTCATAAACATTTCTGAACCATGTGAAGGCCAAGAACACATGAGCATGCATAAGAAATAAACATCAGACTTGGCTCTTCTCAATGCTCTTCCATCCCTCCTCAAATCTGATTACCTCGTTCCTGTTGCTATAAAGTGTCAGCCAGCCCTTTTACACTGAACACGCTTGTCTTATGCTAATGCTGCATTTCGATGTGTTTTCCTTTTCTTGAGTACTTTGAAGGTTTCTCTGAGATCTACAAAACATCCCAGAAGGGTGGATTTGTCTAAGTAGAAGTAAAAAACAACAACAACCCATAGCATTAGATAAATGCTTACTTCTATGCCATAAAAACTGTATGGGTTATTCAGTATTTTGAGTGAGATTATTAATCCTACGTACATCATTGTTCTGACAGAAAGGAAAGAGGAGCAGGCAAAGGTACAATTTCCATGTTATTTTCAGGCTGAGTAGAAATCTACCCACAGGGTACTTGTTCCCACACATGTAACTCAGATGCAGATCCAGTTAAATCTGTTTTACTAGCGATTTTGGTAGCTCATAATCATGCCAAATGGATGAAATGTCACCATGTGAGGAATAGAGAGATCCGACTCACCTTCTCCAAGAAAGGTTTACGTAGTGTCCTCCGTGAGTTCTTTCACAAGGAGAATCTTCACGACATCACTAGCTCCTTCCTCATTGGCCAGAGAGGCAGCAGTGGGCGTGGCTTGGGTGGCCCAGCCACTCAGAGTTTGTGAAGTATTTTTTCTGGGCATTGAGTTGGCAGTGAATTTTGTAAAGGGTGCTTTTTTCAGCTTCTCTTTCTCTCCCATTGTTTCTTGAAAGATTCAATAGGCAAAATGTGTCGATTTCTTGGGTTTAAGCATTCCCACAACATGACTGACTGGAAGGAGTTAGTTTAACCCTGTGTATATATGAGTTTCTTTGGGGCTAAATTTAACCATGTGGGTCAATCAACTCCTTTCTGGTATTCACAAAAGAAATGTTCTTGCTATTGACCCAGTTAAATGTGACATAGGAATAACTAGAGAGATTTATTGCAAAGCAGGCTTTCAGTCGGTATCTGTTCAGCTCTCCATCCCCTATGTCATATCAGCTCTCAAATTATATTTATACCTCCATACTTTAGCCGAGAGATATAATTAAAGACTATATTTAAATTAACAAACAAACCCTTATTATGGAATGTTAAAATTAGCCAATATTCAGGTACACAATAGATGTGGTCTCATGAAGAAATAATTTTGCTGAACGTCTGAGGCTTAAAATTGTTCCATTTTTTTTTTTCAAAAAAGGAGGGTTTTATATTGCTCATTCTTTAGTCTGATTTTTCCAAGAGAAAAACAAATAATTGCCAATTTCAAATTATTTCCCTACAGCAACAGTGCAGCTGGACAACGCAAAGTGTGTGGGCTCATCTTTCCTAAAACTACCTAGAGCGATCTCACCATTGAGCTGTCATCAGCCATTTGCAAAGTGATTTATCTTCTTCTTTTAAAACCCTCTCTGACCTATAGTACACCATGCAGAGGTGGGTTCCTCCCGGTTTGGACTGGTTCTATAGAACTGGTAGTAAACCGGTGGTGATGTCACGGAGCCGGTTCTGTCGGTGCCGGTCTGTGGATGCTGCTATCTTGTTTTTGGCCTTTTTTTTGCTATTTTTTGCTGATTTTTGCTTCTGCGCATGTGCAGAAGCTGAGTTTTCAGCACTGTGCATGCGCGCCATGCAGTGCGGCCATGCGGTGTGCAATGCGCATGCAGCCACGTTGCGCGGGAGAAAGCGAACCGGCAGCGAGGTAAGTTAGAACCCACCCCTGACACCATGGTCTTCAGTTCAGGCAGTAATCTTAAGGGTGGCTTAGATCCTTCTTTCCTCTAGGACAGGGGTGTTGAACTCAATTTCATTGAGGGCCACATCAGGGTTGTGGTTGACCTCAGGGGGCCATCCAGGCGTGGCCAACTGGGTGGGCTTGGCCAGCTTGATGCCACTTCCCAAACTGCTGGCATGTTTCCTCTTTGCATTGGGTAGACCGGGCCAAAGCCATGCTGGCCCAATGTTTCCTGTTGGGTAGATTGGGCCGAAGCAACGCTGGCCCAATGTTTCCTCTTCGCATTGGGTAGACTGGGCCGAAGCGACGCTGGCCCGATGTTTCCTCTTTGCATTGGGTAGACCGGGCCCGATGTTTACTTTTACTTTTTTACTTTACTTTTATTTGCATTTCTATGCCGCCAAACTCCTAAGGGACTCTGGGCGGCTTACAGCAAATATAAAAAACTTATTAAAATATAGAAAGCTTGTTTATATAGAGAGCCAAGGTGGCGCAGTGGTTAGAGTGCAGCACTGCAGGCTACTTCAGCTGACTGCTAGCTGCAGTTTGGCGGTTCAAATCTCACTGGCTCAAGGTTGACTCAGCCTTCCATCCTTCTGAGGTGGGTAAATTGAGGACCCAGATTGTTGGGGGCAATATGCTAACTCTGTAAACCGCTTAGAGAGGGCTGTAAAGCACTATGAAGCGGTATATAAGTCTAACTGCTATTGCTATTGTTAAGATATACAGTACCTTCTGAGAACTTTTGACAAAGTCACTGCAGGCATAAATAGCGAGGGCTTTTAGGGGCTGATCTGGTTTGGGAACACAACAGAAAGGAAACTGGTCCTCTTGGTTTGTAGGCTGCTTTTTGAAAAGCCATTCATGAAATTACATTTTATTTGCCTTGAATAATTTTCATTTGTCGTTTTAATTATAGGATCCAAAAGCTCTAGCTCAATTAATATCATCCATGCCTCTTACTAACGATGGAAAATTCAAGTTACTGAATGAGCGATCAGAAGAAGACAATGCTGTATGTGGAGAAGGACAGGAGTCAGAAGCATAACTGATAATTTCTCTCAGTGGAGATGATGGTGCCCATAAGAGAGTATTCCCTGTGCTCCCAGCTGTGGTCCAACATAGGTGGGCTACAGGAAACACCAAGAGATGAAAACTTGATCCAAATATTGGGTATAAAA
>QLTV01003409.1:481083-500476 GCA_003457575.1 Thermophis baileyi
CCTCTCCCTCTCCCTGAGCTGGGATAGCCATAACAACAAGTCAGCCAATGGGAACTGTTTGGTGACTAAGAAACAAGATCTGTTGTGAGCCATGTGAGACGGCTCAGAGCCTGGGCGTGGCTTAGCTTAACTGGTCTGTATAATACTGTAAGAGTTGGCTTGTCCTTGGATTATAGATTCTGTGATACTGTGCTCCTGTGATTTCTGGTTCTGACTTCTACTTCTACTTCTTGTCCTTGTACTTGCTACCATGTTGCAAGAGCTGCATGGGTATTGTATACATGCATCATGTTTTATATTATTGTATATAAACAAGTTTCTTCTATAAATGAATCCTGCTGAATTATTTACTTGTGTGCTGGTTGGATTGCTGCAAACTCTGACATTCAGGGATATCAGATCTTTTAAAAAAATGCTGAACTCAAACTACCCAAGGTAGAAAAATGTATTAAAATATTTTGAGCCTGCTCTATGTTGACACCTTGTGGTTTGATATACATAGCATTAAAAATAAAGTGCTCAGAAAAAAAAGGTGTTGGAAGAAATGTCCATCTGGGTTCCGTTCCAAGTGGGAAGAAAGACACTGGAAACATGGAGGCTGCTTGGAAAGATGGTTTAATGGTGGACAGGACCACATGGTTTTAAGGTCCTGGGCAAAAAAAAGCACATGGGTGAGAGAGGGAGATAGATTTATACCCTCTCTTGGGCCCCGCCTTGGAGCTTCCTGTTCCTGTGTAAGAAATGTATTCTGATTGGTTGTCAGACTCCCATGGGGCCATGCAGGGGTAACTTTGTAGTGTCTTGAGTCCCAAGTTTGGTTGAATCTTGCTGGGTGATGATGTAATGAAGAGGGTTTTGGGCAATTCCTATTATGGCTGAGGGCTAATCCTACCTTTGTTGGATCTTGGGTGAGGGCAGTTGCTTATGAATAGATCTAGCTATCTCTTTATCTCTTAAGTGCTGACATCTGCTGTGGGCTATTGAGGAGGGTGGGGGCTATTAAGAGTGAGTCTGCTTCCTGCCTAAAAAGCATGTTTCTCCATTTCTCATCCAGGGAAAAATAATATTCAGCCTTTTTAATATTTTCTAGAATATTTCATTCTTCTAGGAGAGGGGTGGGTGCTAATTTCCTACAAAGGTAAGGGACAAAGGTGTTTCAAATGGCGACATCGAATTATATTCTGAAAATATTGAACCTGTTGATGTATGAAAAGCTTAGGATTTAGGCAGGAGTGGAGAAGACTGTTTTACTCCAGGGGGAAAACTTTTGTGGACCTGACTTGAAGTCCTGGATGGAAGAGATATATATGATTTTTTAAAAAGTGATTATTATTTAATATATTTTTATCCTAACTTTATTATTTTATAAGTAACTCAAGGCCGTGAACATACTTAATAATTCTTCCTCCTCTGATTTTCTCCCAACAACAACCTTGTGAGGCGGGTTAAGCTAAAATTATATATATATTTTTCTTTTTTCCTATTTTATATTTTTTTTGGGGGGGGTATCATCAGGGGTGGGTTCCTCCCGGTTTGTACCGGGTCGCCCAAACTGGTAGTGAGCCGCTGGTGATGTCACAATGGCGTCATTGACCCGCTTTGGTCAGTGCCGGTCCGTGGGCGCCGCCACTTTTTTCTGAGGATTTTTGGCGAATTTTTGAAGTTTTGTGCCATTTGTGCTCTGCTGCTGCTTTGGAAATGGCCCTCCCGCCCACCCCCGGGTGTATGCTGACCTTTATTCTTCGCCCGAAGCACAGCTGATCAGCTCCTTAGCTGTGTTTCGGGCCGATTATAGTGACTGAGCATGCGCGGAAGCAGAATTGCACCGGGGGAACGCGTGCGCGCAATGTCCTGATGCACACCGGTGGCAAATGTAAGTAGAACCCACCCCTGAGCCATGCCCACAGAGTGGTAGTAGAAATTTTCCACCCCTGGTGAACGGTTACAGGAACTGGGCATGGCTAGTCTAGTGAATGTTAATGACTTTTTCCTGATACTTCTCTAGTTAAATCTAAAGTGGTTTCTTGCTGCCACCTAGTGTTAACCAACTAAATTTCTTGAATCTCTCTAAACAAAAGTAGATTTCCAGAGGATTGGTACAATATAGAATTAATATGAATTAAATAGTAGTCAAGTCCAGTATTGATATGTAAACAGATACTGCCATGAAGAAAATGTTGGCCAATTCCCATGGTTAACTGGGAGATCTGAGTTCTAGTCCTGCCTTATGCATGAAAGCCAGGTGGGTAACTTTGGGCCAGTCCCTATTTCTCAGCCCAACCCACCACACAGGGTTGTTTTTGTGGGAAAATAGGAGGAGGGAGGAGGTTTAGGTATGTTCAATGCCTTGAGTTATTTATAAAAATAAAGGTGAGATATAAATAAATAAGTAGGAATATGAACTGTTTAAAAATCTCTTTCATGTTTTCCTTTATTTAGAAAATAAAATAAGATGTTACATTTCTATCTTATTAAACTGTGTTATTATACTTGTTAGTATGACATAAGAATAATGGATCTTTTCCTTTTTTTCTTACATTCCTTTTAAAAATATTTAAAGTTTACAAATATAAAGATAAAAGAGTAATGAAAACTACAGAAAATATGAAAAAGAAAAAAAATATGAAAAAGAAAAAAAATATGAAAAAGAAAAAATACAAAGAATATCGAGAGAGGGGAAAAAACAAGATACATAAAAAATGACTCCCCCTCACTTCAAACAAATAAGCAATTTCAGTAACTTAAAACTGTCTCTAGTATTTCAACAATAATCATAATGAAAAAGATCTCTTCTTCCAATATCTCATCCCTTATAATCAAATTATTTTAAAAAAATCAGTCCTAATCAGGAAAAGTTTATTAAGAGCTATCAGGAATAGTAACATACATATTTACCCTTAATCAAATAAATCTAACTTTTAATCCAATGTATTACTTCCTCTAAAATATAAACCATTCTTTAAAGCTTTGTCATTCAGTCCTGGTTAAAAAAAAAAAGTGAAATCCCATGAATATCTACCAGAAATTGCAACATATATATTTTAACCCTGGTGAAATAAATTCACTTTATAAATCTTTGTTTTTTTTTAAAAAAAAAAAAGCTTGATCTTTGATCCGATCAAATAATGACCCAGAAGTTGATTTCTTATCTTTTTCTTTTTGTCTCCTTTCAGGAACAGCTTGGTAAATTTAACACCTTCCTTTTGTAAATCCAAGATGAGAGGGTTTTCCATGTCACTCTTCTGATTTATTATTTGTCTGTCCCTTTTAATTATTAAAACATTGACTGGTTTCATTTGTAAAATCCATTTTGGCATAATTTTTCATATCGCTTTTATACTCTGGCATTTTAAAATCCATTCTCAGATCTACAGCATCTTTTTCCACATCACTTTTGTAATCTAGCATTTTTTTTTAAATCCAAATCCACATTCAAATCAAATCAATCTCAGTCTTTGTTTCAGTCAATTGTTCTTCTATATCCTCTTCCATAGTATCAAGCAATATTGTAACTACTGAGTTTATTGATCCCAAACAGCCTTAATTTCTTCTATAGTCAAATAGTGTTACCCTGTTATATTAGTTGGTCTATTCTCCTTTAAGAATACTTTTTTTTATTCCTGGTTCCCTCCAGCCAGACTTCAACTCCCCTCTTATTTTCAAATCAACAAAACTTTTTCACAAGGGGATTTCCTACAGTTAACTGCAAAGACTTCATGTATTCCTTCATACATTTTTAAACACCCCACAGGAAATATTCTTTCAAATACATCTAGCCCTTTAGTTTTCCAAAATCAACATTTTAGTTCCCCTTTTTGCTGTTTTCCATAAATTAAGGCTTTTCTTGTTAATCCTTAAGCTAACCTAGAGCTTCTTTCATCCAAGGTAGAAGGCAAAACTCCTGGGCTTTTGGAAGATTCTTAACTTCCAGAAACTATTGACAAGCAACTTCCTAAAGTCGTTAAGAGTGAGTAGATGAACCCAGTGTTCCTTTGAAGGTGCCAAATAATGGTTTAATCAGGATGTTTTCTGCCCCAGATTGCAGAGTTCTCAAAAGCACTGGAGATAGCTATGGTACTATCTCTTCTCATGGAGGTTCTGACTAGAGCAAATTTGAGGATGATCCTAATTTCCTTAATATGGAAAGGAATTCTGAGGAGCCGATCCATTCACTGGCATCTCTTTTTGCTATGATCATCAGCTCCAATCTCAGGGAACTGTCTTCAGTCCTTTATTGCTTTCCCAGAAGTCCAATGTTTATGGAGATTCTCGGTCATCCAGGTCATGGTTGTCCCAACCCAAAAGGTCTTTTGGGACCAGAAGTCCAATATTTTGTAAATTCTTAATTTGTTTTTTTCCCCTTATTCCTCCCTATTCCTTACTGTTTGTTTATTTACTCACAACAATCCATAAAGCATCATTAAAAACAAAGATATCTTTTCCCTCCAGTGCCAGACCTCTTACAATTCAGTCGCATCCGATGCTTTGGGGAAGAGCCAGGTCTTCACAGCCTTCTAGCAATAGCACTATAGCAATAGCACTTAGACTTATATACCGCTTCATAGTCCTTTACAGCCCTCTCTAAGTGGTTTACAGAGTCAGCATATTGCCCCCAACAATCTGGGTCCTCATTTTACCCACCTAGGAAGGATGGAAGGCTGAGTCAACCTAGAAGGCTAAAAGGGTAGGAATCCTTCAGATCTTCAGTGGGAGCCTCTTCCAAAAGGCGGAGGCAGCCACCCCAAAAGACTCTGAGGTCCCATCAGATGCCAATACTTAAGAGAGGGAATCTCACCCACCCTATCTAACCTAGCAGGACAGGTAGATACCCTCAAGGAGATGCAGTCCTGCAAGTAATTTGGCCCTGTGCCATGTCGGATTTTAAAGGTGATAATCAACCCCTTGAATTGCACCCAGAAAGTAATTGGGAGCCAGAGCAGATCATGCAGTAGTGGTGTTACTTGGATGAACCATGGTGCACCGAAAACTGCATGTGGAGTAGTTGCAGCTTCTGGTTAGTCTTCAAGGACAGTCCCATGTAATCTAAATAGGAATGATTAAGGCATGGTTGACTACGAGCAAGGCTTCCATTCCAGGAATGGGTGCAATTGGCTTTTTGTGCAAGGCCTCCAAATTTTGCTGCTACTTTCAGGGTTTACAATGAGGGACAAACTGCTGAAATCATTTTTTGTTCTTAGAGCTCCATGGCCAATTAGTAGCTTAGGGATCCCAATCTTTTTTTTTTTTTTTTTTTTGAAGAGGAATCAAGTTGGAATTTTGATAGCAGCTGATAGGCTGTCTTCATGAACTATATCTAAAGTAGATGAACATTGAGACAGTCTAGTTGAAATCAGCAGGTTTCCCCAGTGGTGGGCTGCATATTTTTTAACAACCAGTTCTCTGCCCTAATGACTGGCTGGTGGGCGTGGTTGGGTGGGCATGGCAAACTTGATGTCACTTACGTCGAGAAGTGCTTCGCCTCGCCCGCCCTCTCATGACTGTGGGGATCCTGCAACGGTCGTAAGTATGAAAAACGGTCATAAGTCACTTTTTTCAGTGCGCTTGTAACTTTGAATGGTCACTAAATGAACTGTTGTAAGCCAAGGATTACCTGTACAAAAATACAAAAAGCTTTTTGCTTGCAAAAAACTGCCCTAAACACCAGTCATTAGATTACATTAGATTAGAAATGGGGGAATACACACTGAAGATCCATGAAGTCACAGCCCTCATGGAAACCTAAACCATTCTGTCTGAATACCTTCCTTTTCCTCAGCAATACCTGCAAAATAGTTACAAATCAGGCAGGTTGACAGAGCACATTGAGGAATTAAAATAGTTAAAATACAAGGCTAACTATCAGCACCCAAGTTACTCTTGCTCATAAAGTGAAACCCAGAGGTGGGTTCCTCCCAGTTCAGACCGGTTCGCCTGAACCGGTAGCGACCCGCTGGTGATGTCATGATGACATCACGGATCTGGTTCGGTAGGTGCTGGTCCGTGGCCGCTGCCATCTTTTTTTTTGATTTTTTAAATTTGTTTTTTGAAATTTTTTTTCTTCTGCGCATGCACAGAAGCCAAGTTTCTGGCACTGCGCATGCATTGCCATCTTGTTTTCAGCTTTTTTTTAAAAAAATAATTTTTTTGCACTGCGCATGTGCCCACGAGGCGCACGCGCGCCCACGAGGCACAGCCATGCAGTGCGGGAGGAAGCGAACCGGCAGCGAGGTAAGTTAGAACCCACCCTTGGTGAAACCCTTTAGCAGAGAGGTCATTTAAGCTCTCCAGAAAGTGGGTGGGCATATTTAGGCTACAAAATGCCTAGCTAAAGAGACAAATTAACAAATCTTGAGTGAGGGCTAATCTCATTCTGCCTTTGTTCAGACCTTGCTGCAGTGAATTTTTGCCTATGAATATAGCTATCTATCTCTTTATCTCTTAAGTGTTGACATCTTCTGTGGGCCATTAAGGAAGGTGGGGGCTGCTTTCTCCCTCTAAGAAAACATGTTTCTCCATTTCTCATTCAGGGAAATATATTTTTCCTTTTTAATATTTCTCAAAATATTTCATTCTTCTAGGAGAGGGGTGGGTGCTAACTTTCTACAATGTTACTATGCCATATTATTATGCCATATTATCATGAGAGAAAACTAAAACAAATTGGAAGGAGGATCCACTTATTATCAGTGAGCAATCATGTGCCTTGCCCACTCCGAAGCAATGCAAGAGACTCCTGTCCCAAAGGTGCTTTTTCAAGAGGCAACTGGACTTTCTGGAAACCAAGAAAGTCCAGTTGCCTCTTGAAAAAAGTACCTTTGGGACAACCATGACCTGAATGACTGAAGAATCCCCATAGACAAGAGACTCCTGTGCTCAATGAACTGACAAAGCAGAGTTTCCCACCCAGGAGAAGCAATCATTAGAATCATTTGCACCACTTAAAGATACCAGTCTCACTCACCTCACAAGATATCCTTAGGTAATCATCCAGATTTAAGGAAAGACCACATGCCCCCAGAAAGGCAGTAAAAAAATCAGACAGAATGCCAGCTTGCATCCTGCCTCTCAGCCATTTCTTCTATGGCTATGCCAACCCTTCTGTAAATAGCTGTTGGAAGTATACTCCAAAAAGCTTAAAACAACCCTTTAACAATCTTTAAGAAAGTCAAGCCCCAGGAATAAAAGTACCACAAAAAACTCCGGGGGTGGGGGTACGGACGGACTCTGGAGAAGCTCAGTCTACAGAAAAAAAGTCTGGGTGTAAGGCTTACAATGTAACAAGCTTAACACAGAGGCAGTTTCTGAAAACACTTAAAGCAGCAGGGCAATTAAGATAAGGATTAGGCTAGAAATACAGGCATACCAGAATGTTTCCTTCCTGCCTCCCTTGCAGGATTAGCCCTGTAAAGTGGGAAAAGTTTTCTTCCAACAACTGGTTCTCCGAGCTGCTCAGAAAATTAACATCCGGTTCAGGAGAACCAGTGTGAACCGGTAGCAGCCCATCTCTGGGTTTCACTCATCTGACTTCCAACATGTGACAAGTGTGGGGTGAAGCTTACAGGAGACTAGGGAATAAGGTAAGGAATGCACAGGTTACCTATTCCCATAAAATGTCATATATTGTCCATGGAGAGGAAGTAGCTTGAATTGGAAATTTTTCAGCCAAGTCTGCTTTTTGGCTGTTGAGAATACTTTTCTAAGTCAGAAACACCAGAAGATGCTCACCAGATCTGTTGAGATGCTGTCCAACTGAAGTTACTCTACAGATATTTTATCACTTGTTGCCTTGGATGGTAAGTCTGTTTCCACAGGGGCGATTTCTAGAGGAGAGGTTTACTTCTCTGGATGGGTCACCCGAGCATCTTCATGCTTGAGGAGTGAGAATCTGATAGCTCTAATGGGGAGGCATTGCTTCAATTTCTTGTTTTTCTTAATTGAATTTTGGGATTACAAAATGGATCAACAGGAGGAGGAAGAATTGGGAATGCAAAATGAGCTAGATGTGCTTTGATGCTGGGAGATAGTTGGGAGATATTATCAGTATGCTTTAACCTGGCCATTGCAGGGGAAAGGAGGACAGACTGTTGGTTGACCTTCCTTCCTTTCAGGTTTCAATCTGAACAATGAAATCAAAGCGACAACAAAGGTGAGCCCTCCAACCTAAAGGTCCTTTTTCAATGCCAGGTCAGTTGCATTTGGTCAAATTCCATTTGATGCCTCTGTTATTTCTGAACCCTTGCTAAGTCTGGGACTATATGGGGATACAAACTGGATTTGACATTTTGTGGAGATAGTGATCTGAAAGTAGATCAGCTCTCAGGAGTCTCACTGTCATGGAAGATCACTCTCTGGTCAGTTTTTGTCTGGTGGCTGCTCTAAACATTTCCAGAGGGGGAGAACCAATTGAAACTGTCCCATTGTCCTGATGGATTTGAATGGTTTCCTGAATACGCTTAGCGCCTCATTTGTCAGTGACACAATTGACTAGCTGATCTGAAAAAAAGCCCTTTCCTTCCAGGAGAGATAAAGCATCACCTTGATTTAGCAGGGAACAGAGAGGAAAGGGCACCCCAGCCAGCTATGCCAGTGAGAGTCCAATTGAACTTACTGGCGGATAAATATGGTAAGATTGGAACTGGCTTCATGGTTAAGAATTTCCTGGATGTTTTGGCTGGCAGCTTTTTAAACTAACCACCACGATATCTTTCTAGTCTATGTGGCATGTTTTGGCCTTTGGAACACTACTTCACAATGGCTGTAGCCTGGGCTTATCTGGCAATTTATAGAGTGACCTGGTCAAGACATTTATGGTTGGTAGATAAGATGAAGTAGCAAAATCAAGGGCTATGAATTTTACCCCAGGGCCTCTGGGTTGACTATGACCATGAGGAGATTGAGGCAGGAGTGAGTTAAGGAAGGAAGAGGTTTCTAAATGGTGCCATGAGGCTTTTAAAACTGCTGGCCCTAGTAAGGAATTTATGAGGTGAGGAAGGCTTTGGATCAGGCAGCAAAATTTCTAACATTCCTCTCTGGATAAGAATTATGTCAAACAGCTGTGGTCTTGACTAAAAGCCTCACATTCAGGAAATAGGTACTGTATACATTTTCTAAATCTTGATACGCTTAACAATATGCATTCACTGGCACACAAACAATGCAGGTCACTATATTAAAACTGTACTGATTAACGATACAGTTCTTTATGCAGGATGATCCTTTCCCTTGGTACTATTCATTGAACACAACAAACATAGTGCACCATTGGAATGATTCCTCTAATCAGAGCAATAGCAATAGCACTTAGACTTATATACCGCTTCACAGTGCTTTACAGCCCTCTCTAAGCGGTTCACAGAGTCAGCATATTGCCCCCAACAATCTGGGTCCTCATTTTACCCACCTCAGAAGGATGGAAGGCTGAGTCAACCTTGAGCCGGTGAGATTTGAACCGCTGAACTGCAGCTAGCAGTCAGCTGAAGTAGCCTGCAGTACTGCACTCTAACCACTGCGCCACCTCGGCTCGAGTCCCCAAATGAGGGGAGGGAAGCTTTGACTACTTCTCAAAGAGGTGATCATATACCTTATAATAACGAACAATAACCTATCCAAAACTTGCACCTTCCCAACAGTGCACATACACTGAATATGTACCAATATTGGCATTGTAGACCCTCTCCCCTACTGTTATCTACCTGTGAGCTTGATGTGACAATATGCGTGAACATGTATAAATTATCTGGTAGAAAGATGGTGAAAATCTATTTTTTTTCTTTCCAGGTAAATAAAACATAATGCTCCAGAGTAGGCACTGGAAAGTTTTATTTTCCATGTTAGAAAATGTTAGAAGAAAGGGGAAACAAAAGTACAGGCATGTTTTGTAGATGAGAGTTAGTATAAATGATGATCAGAGAACAGAATGACATAGACTGCGAAAAGTGTATTTTCCTGGATAAAATGCAGATTATTGCATATTATGAAAAATCTACATAGAATTAGAACCTTAATTTCATTAGAACTCAAGTTGAGTTTGACATGTACATGTAAGATGTATCCATTACTTTCTGCGTTGCAACATTCTGGAGCACATGCATTTTTTTGATTAGTTTTTAAGGATAGGGATATGGTGGTTCAGTGGTTAAGACACTGAGTCTTAGATCGTTAAAGGTCGATAGCTCCGCATTCAAGACCTGAATGCTGAGTTCCCATTACTTGTCCCAGCAGTTCAAAAGCATGTAAATGCCAGTACCTGAAAAGGTACCACATATAAGCATACAGGAAGATAATTGCATTTCGTGTTTCACCGTATGCTCTGTGCTGCGACATGATGCCATGCCGGCCACATCACTGTGGAAAGGTCTGTGGACAATGCTGGCTGTTAGGCTTAAGAAACAAAAGTAAGCACTGCCCCCTAAAGTCAGTCATGAATAGTGGAGTAAAACCCACAGGGACACCTTTACCTTTAAAGATAGTCCCTTTTGGAGGGTGTTGCAGTTGTACAATTCATTAGAAATGGGTATGCATGATTATCTGGAAGGCTCTCAACCTAGATACAGGCATAATTAGGTAGAACTACTGTATGTGAAGGCTATCTTTCAGCAGGAGCTATGAATCCAAAGAAAAAACCCAGATTGTGCATTAGTCTCAATGGGGAAGTACAACCCTATACAGACTAGAGATGGAGAGTTCCCAGATCTAAATACAACCATGGAGTCTTGTCAGAATTAAGCCTGAGTCTGGTTCTTACCATCCAGATTTACACAACCTCTAGATGCCAGGATAAAACATCAACAGCATCAATAGGGCAGCAAGATAAACAATTGAGTATCATCAGCAAACTGTCGATACTGAATCTTGAACTAACAGATGACCTCACTCAACAATTCCATGAAAATAGAAGGGGGAAGAACATTGAGCCTTGAAGCATCCCATAAGTAAAGGGCCCAGGATTGATCACTTTGGCCATGTTAACATGGATTGGAACCCACCAAAGAGAAAGAAGAATCACTGTCACTCCAACTCCCAATCCTATCAGTCAGTCCAGAAGGATATCATAATAAATGGCTTTGAAAGCTGATTAAGAAGAGTCCAGATGGATGCACCATCTCGTCCCAGTTCTGCCAATGGTTATCAGCAAATATGATCAATGCTGCCTCCATTCTGAAGCTTGGATGAAATGAGTCTAGATAATATCTAGTTTCTTCAGGATCCTCTGAAGCTGTTGTCTGACCTTCTAACAAGGTTCCCTAAAATGGGATGTTGGAGAATGGATAAAAATTGTTCAGAATTGTTGGAACCAATCATGGCTTCTTGAAGCAGGGGCACACAAAGGCCAGAGGTATTACCCATTTCCTCAGAGAAGCTGACATCACCACGTGGATTTAACTATATGTCACCTCCTGGGCAGCCTTGACAACCCAGGAAGGACTTAAATCTAATAGATAGGTGACTGTCTCTAAATCTAAAGGATTCATCCAAAGTCAAGGCTCAAACTGTTCCAGTAAATCCAGAAGACTATGCCACAGGCAGAGATGGGCGTCACATACTGTAACAACCAGTTTGCCCAGCACCAGAAATATGAGCACGCGCATGCGTGCGGCGTCAAAAAACACAGCAATTCACTCACTCGCACCGTCCACACATGCGTGTGGCATCAAAAACCACAGCGATATAGGATGGGATTGTGCCCGGTCGCAACTACTGGTTTGCCCGAACCGGTCTGAACCAGCAGCAGCCCACCACTGGCCACAGGTACCTTAACTAACATTTCAATCAGAGAGTTCAAGTCTGGGTAAACCTGCATATTTTTTCTACCAGATAAGTAGAATATTCTGGGACTTATCCTCCCCCTTAGCAAGGAATGACAGGCTGGCTATTAACAAATGAAATAAGGCAGTGTTAAGAGGTGTCTTAACACCTCTGTGTAATCCCAAATATTCCCATGTTCAGTCAGATTCACTTTTTGTCTTCCTCCAGTGGAGCTCAAGGCAACTAATCTGGCACTTCTCATTCTGGAATTCAGAACCAAGAAACATCCTAGGATTGGTATCCTGGGGGAAATCATATAGGGCCATATGGTTGAAGGCTTCCCCACCCATTCCAGGCTGTGACCAAAACCTCAGCCAAACTACCCATCAGATCCTTGAGAGAAAGCCCAAGCTTCCTCTGGAACCCACAAGTCATTTGGGGGGTGAATCATCACCTGTAGTGAGAGACACTGGGATAATTGCATTTCGTGTGTTGAGGGACACCCTGCTCCAAGAGCTGCTCAAAGGAAGCCAGGTGAAGAGGTTGACTCACACCAAACTTGCCCTACTTGCCCAGTCTAGAATTTTGTTTGTCTGAAACATAAAACACCGAAAATGTGTTGGGTTTTGGTTATGCCAAACCAACTTCAAGCAGTTCTGCAGAACCTCTGGAGTGTGGTAGTTTCTCCACAGATAGTCCAAGTCTGAGATTAACCTACAAGGAGGTAGATCATAACTGAGGTTTGTAGGGCCAGGAGTTTCCAGTTCCTCCCAAAACAGGTTGCATCTCTCTCCTACTGTATATAGCAGGACCAAAAAAAAAAAAAAAAAAAAAAAAAAAACAAAAAAAAAAAACAAAAAAAAAAAAAAAAAAAAAAAAAAAAAAAAAAAAAAAAAAAGACAATGAAGCTGGCCTTGATTCTGTTGAGCTCTATTATTGGATTTCTTGCATTACTTCTAAAAACAATATCCAAAGAGGATTTGGATGTAAAGCCATGATCAACAAGTAGATTCCCTGTAGCTACCGCTTTGTAAATGAGGTCAAGGCAGGAGGGACATTGTCCTGCCTCCCTCTTCCCTCCTATTATATTGAGGAATGATGGCCTCCTGCTGCCCTTAGATGTGGTGACCTTCCAAGTATCGCTGAACTGCGATTCCCAGTAGTCTTGGGCTGGCTGTTTCGGACATGAACCTTCATTTGTTGATCTCTCATACAAATCCTTGGGGAGGCTAGAAAGTAGAGGTTTTGATGGGGGCTCTCTCTAGAGGAGACAAAATAGCTCCTATTAAGGACTCACTCTTTTCACCTGGCAGCATTAGCCTTGACGGGTGAGCTAAAACACAATACGTCTATGCTGACCTTTCCTTATTCCACTCTGGCTACAGTGGGTAAAGTTACCCACCACTTCTCATCCTCATATATTGCGGAGGGCACCTCGCTGTCATAAAACAAGCTCATTTTCTGCCCAGAGGGAGTGATCTGTCATCTCCGAGGGCGGTGATCCCTGTCCTGCAGTTATTGCAGTGCGTATGACACCGTCTCTAACAAAGCACCGTAGGGGTCTGGTACTGCTAGAGGACTTGCTTTATAGCACTGAAGGGTGTGCGGCAGGATTTTATGTGAGCCTCGGGGGCTTAGGTATAGTTCTAATTTGGAAAAGTTGGGAAATGTGAAGGTGCCTAATATGCATGTGCGGAGAGGATATAAATTGCCCCTGACTAAAACATGGAGAAGGAGGATGGTTCTTTTAAAGGGACATGTTTTCTACTTCCACTGACAAGAAGGTAGGGATGCTTGTGTGCTGCCTTTGAATTTATAGCTGAATCTCTAGGTAGATTATATGTGTACACACACACACACACATCCCAAACTTCTACTGGAAAAATTTCCCATAAGCTGAAGATCGCTTGGGTACATGGGGGAGGACCAGGGGTGGGTTCTAACTTACCTTGCTGCCGGTTCGCTTCCTTCGCGCGCACGCAAAAAAATAAAAATATTCAAAAAAAAAAAAAAGCCAAAAACAAGATGGCGACACATGCACAGTGCCGGAAACTCAGCTTCTGCACATGTGCAGAAGGGGGAAAAAATTCAAAAAATAAATTAAAAAAATTAAAAAAAAGATGGCAGCGCCCACGGACCGGCACTGACCGAACCAAATCTGTGACATCATCGTGATGTCACCAGCGGGTAGCTACCAGTTCGGCCGAACCAGTCCAAACCGGGTGGAACCCACCTCTGGGGAGGACCTCACCCTCCTTGAATTTCTGCTGCCTCTGAGGCCTGTCTTAGTGCTCTGTCTGGGTTCATTCTTCCTCCCCCAGTCCTAGGTGCCTTTGAAACTCTCAACCCCTAGGAATTCCTTGCCTTGCTCTCCTGGATGCTGCTAGATAGGTTTCACGGTGGAGAATTGCAGTAATGATTTCAAAACGAATCCAATCATCACTTCTGCTCGAAACTTGATTTTATAGTTCATTACCTTGTTGCGTTCAATTATTATAATCTTTTCCAATGGGCAGGAAGGTGGAAGCCTGTCTTTAATTTTGTTTACAAAGAGCCCAAGTTTTAGATTTTTCTGATGATCACAGTGTCTTGGGTTATGTGTGCCAAATTGTCATGACATCCAAAATCACTTAAGACTGCCTTGGCAGCGAGAAAAGAAGAGATTCAAAGTACAAATTTGCCATTTGGCAGCCCTTGAGCATTTTAGATTGAACCTAGCCCCTTTCAGGTATTCCAGATGATGCAGAATGTCTGAATATTGCACACAAACTGGGGACTGCACAATGTTGCACTGGAATTCAGCTGCCAAACTAGAAAGCCCTTCCGGTTTTGAATTGCCAGCGTAACAGCTTTCGCCCAGCCAGAACAGATGGGCAGCTGTCTTCTTCAGAAAAGTAACCAGATCTTCTGCGGTGAAAAAAAAATAAGCATAAAAAATCAACAGCAACAAAGCTCCATTGATTCCAAGCAAGTCACATTCCCTCTGGTAGTCCAGAGGTGGGTTCCTCCCGGTTCGCACTGGTTCTATAGAACCGGTAGCAAACTGCTGGTGACATTATGGATCCGGTTCAGTCGGTGCCAGTCTGTGTCACCATCTTTTTTTGGGAATTTTTTTTTGGGGGGAATTTTTTTTTTGGAATTTTTTACTATTTTTTTTCTTCTGCACATACACAGAAGCCAAGTCCCCGGCACTGCGCATGCGCCGCCATCTTGTTTTTGGCTTTTTTTTTTGGGGGAATTTTTTTGGGATTTTTCAGCACTGCACACCCACGCAGCGCGGCCACGCGGCACGCAATGCGTGCACAGCCACATGGCGCGGGAGGAAGTGAACCGGCAGCGAGGTAAGTTAGAACCCACCCCTGTACTAGTCCCCACTACTGGTTGGCTGAGCCCTAGGACAGGTCCAGGAAATGATGGTTGCAGAATAAGATGGAGAGTTTGGGACAAAAGCATCTTCCAACAAGCCTTTTCAATAATTATTATAATTTAGCATTTCTTGGGTTGCACAATCTCTGTAGGAGGAGTGACAGAGCCCCAGGGATGGGGTGTCAAAAGAGGAATCAGCCTTGAGTCACTACATTTCCAAAAGCAGTCCAAGTCCAACTCCTCTTGAATTATCAAGTGACAAAATAGTGCTGACCAGAGGTGGGTTCCTCCCAGTTCGGACTGGTTCGCCCGAACTGGTAGCGACCCGCTGGTGACGTCACGATGACATCACGGAGCCAGTTCGGTCGGTGCCAGTCCGTGGATGCCGCCATCTTTTTTTTTAATTTGTTTTTTTTATTTTATTTATTTATTTTTTCTTCTGTGCATGTGCAGAAACCGAGTTTTCGGCACTGTACATGCGTCGCCATCTTGTTTTTGGCTTTTTTTTGTTTTTGTTTTTAATTTTTTGGCACTGCGCATGCACGCGCAAAGCACGCCCATGCCCACGTGGCACACCACATGGCGTGGGAGGAAGCGAACTGGCAGCGAGGTAAGTTAGAACCCACCCCTGGTGCTGACCATTCGTTGACTAGATTCTTGTGCGTAGGCACGTGCAATAAATCACCTTTACTGGAACTTAATGTGTGGTTCAGGTCTTTTGGGCTTGACCGTCTCATACCTATTTGTACTTTGCTTAAAGTTGATGCAAAAGCCAGCATGCATCAAACCATTAACAACCTCCTCTTTGTTCTCAGACAGAAAGCTCCTTTAATCATTTTTTTAATAATAGTTGCTCATATCTCATACATCAGCTCTCTCTTCATTGGCTATGTGCAATCACTATGCTGTTAGCCTCTATTCAGATAATATGGAGTTACTTCGGCCTATTTTATCCCATGTAATTTTTATCCTAATGTTGTTTGACTTACTACTCTCCACATTGAACAGAGAAGAAACCTTTCTGCATAGAACTGTGATGATGCAAGCTTCCCAATCTTGTGGTCACTTCCCCAAATACATCTGCACGTGCTAAACCCATTGGATACATCTTCTCAGTCCACCAAGTTGTTCTATTTTTGATGCAGAATAAATTAGGGATCACCCAGGATCCTACTCACTAACTCTATTCTGCTGCTATTACATAAAAGAGTTAAAAGGTGAAATAACCAAACTTCCGTTCCGTGATAATAACCCACAGTACTGTTTCCAGTAACTCTGGAAAGTTATGTGGCTTTTGATAGAGGTATAAACAAGTAGACAATGTCAACTTTTCACATAGTGCCTGTTCACATTTCTCTTTCCTTAATTTTGCCTGCCTTTGGCCTCATTTTGCCAGTTAATTGCAGCATAGTTTAAAAAAATACCCAACAAACATTATGACTTATAGTATCTTTCCTGCTCTGCTCTGCTTTGCTTTGCTTTATGGTTGGATTGTTTCTTAAGATGATGCAAAGTTTCATCTGTGATCCTTAGATCCTAGAGTTGACCCCTTTCTTTTCAACTTTCCATTCACCGATGTGAATCACCCACAGGCAATGTGATCCAAGTTTTATATTTTGTAGACATAGGTGTGGAAACACTTTGTTACATCTACTTCTAAAATATCTTTTCTCTCAGTAGATGGCACTGTTTGTTAAACTGATTAATTTTTAAACGGTCTATAAAAAGCTTGGGTAATATGTAGTCTGTTAGAATTTTATAGCAAGAATAGCCCAAACTTGTATTGGCTTTACTACAGTGGGGACTAGGCGTGGGTTCTAACTTACCTCGCTGCCGGTTTGCTTCCTCCCACGCCGCGTGGGCGTGCCTCGTGGGCGTGCGTGTGCTTCGCAGTGCCGAAAAATCCAATTTTTTTTTTAAAGAAAAGCTGAAAACAAGATGGCGATGCATGCACAGTGCCGGAAACTCGGCTTCTGCGCATGCGCAGAAGAAGAAAAAAATAAAAAAAAATCCCCCCAATTTTTTTTTTCAAAAAAAAAAAATCCAAAAAAAAAGATGGCGGCATCCACGGACTGGCACCGACCGAACCGGCTCTGTGACATCACCAGCGGGTTGCTACCAACGTTCCCTCTAACAAGGGAAATCGCTGCGTGGCAGTTTGAAACTGCTGCGCGGCGATTCCCTGTAATAAACAAAAGATGGCGGCGCCCACGGACCAGCACCGACCGAACCAGATCCGTGACGTCATCGTGACGTCACCAGTGGGTCGCTACCAGTTCGGATGAACTGGTCCGAACTGGGAGGAACCCACCTCTGGTGGGGACTCAATTAGAAAGGATTTGAACAGGAAAACAAAAACTTTATCTGCTGTGGTAGAGAGAAACTCCTGTATGCCCAATTTTTCCTTAAAATTTAGTAAAATTCTGTGCATGTATCCATCTTATTTACATCCATCTTATTTGTGAAAGAGATTACTTTTCCTCTCAATATTTTTGCCAAGATTATAACAAATGCTGCACTGATTGCTAAATGACAACAAACCACAGGTAGTCCTCGACTTACAACAGTTCATTTAGTGACCATTCAGTTACAACAGCACTGAAAAATGTGACATGACCATTTTTCATAGTTATGACCTTTGCAGCATCCCCATGATGATGTGGTCAAAATTCAGATGCTTGGCAACGGGTTCATACTTATGACCGTTGCAGGGCCCCAGGGTCATGTGATCCCCTTTTGTGAACTTTTGACAAGCAAAGTCAATGGGGAAGCCAGATTCACTTACTAACTTATAAACTGCAGTGATTCACTGAACAACCGTGGCAAGAAAAATCATAAAATGGGGCAAAACTCACTTAACAAATGTCTCACTTAACAACAGAAATTTTGGGCTCAATTCTTGTCGTAAGTTGAGGACTACCTGTATTAACAAGACCCATCAGCCCTGTAGCTGGGTGGAGGGTATACTTATCTTTTTCTTTTGATGTTTGTCTCCAAATATATGGGCTCATATTATGGTTTATGGCATAGTCATCCAGATAATTTGACAGGATTTATCAGCATATCGAGTCCTTCCCAAGGACTTTGGATAGGTAGATGTTGTTGTTTGATGGTGTTAAAAATATAATTGCAGGATGTAAGTTGTTCCAAGTAAAGATGCCTTTTGCAATTGACTGATGACGATTTTGTCAATGCTAATGGTGTTCAAGTGGAGCTTCAGAGGTTTTGGGATTGCACCCAAGGGGCCTATTACTGTTGGTACTATCTTTGCTTTATTACATACAACAATGTGAAATCACAGCTGCCAGCTCTTCATATGCATCAAGTTTATCACAATAAGGATGTCTTAATGTATTGGCTTAGGATATGTGCAGATTCAAGCAGCGTGACCTTTTGTAATTGACAGATGGACATTTTTTCAATGCACAGATTTTTCTAAGTGACATCCAAGATTTTTTGGGCTATGGCTCCCAATATGTCAATGACCACTGGGACCACCATGGCCAGTTTATGTATTCATGTAAGTTCCAATTTCTAACTTACCTCAGTGCTTGTGCTTAGCTTTCTTTTACATAATCAGCCAATGCATGCTTTTTCTTCTTTGACGGTTTTGTTGTGGCCTGCCAGTGTCCCGTGCCGGTGATCATGGATCCCGAGGACGATGAGGCGGTTGTGGCATGGTACCATCGGCCCGTGCACCTGGCGCCCGAGTCAGAGAGCGAGGAGGACGATGAGGCAGTTGTGGCGAGGTACCATCGGCCTGTGTACCTGGCACCCGAGTCAGAGAGTGAGGAGGCTGAGAGTCAAGCAGGGCCTTCTGTACCTCCTGAGGAGCCCATCAGGGCCGAAGAAGAAGAGGAGGAGCCTCTTCTTCTCAATGCTCGGGCACGCAGGGCTGCTAGAAGACAAGAGTGGCTACTCAGGAGGAGGTCTCCTCGGGAGTAGAGCTGCAGGCTAAGTGGCCACACCCTTAGACTATTTAAGCCCTGACCACGCGGAGCCTTGTTGCAGGAAACAACCGTTTGATATCCCTCTTGAACTTTGTGACTCCAGTCTGCTCGTGTATTTGTTCCAGTACGGGTCTTGTTTCTTGCATTCCAAGTTCTGGGAGTTTTGCCAGAGACCGTAAGAGCTGTTCCTTTATCTATTGGACTCCGGCCAGCTGTTAAGATTACATATTAACAAGCTGGAGCTTTGAAACAAAAACTATTCTGCCTTTATTTTGTGTTCCCCGACTCCTAAGAAATTATTAGTAGATCTTTCTTCTGAAGAGAAGAAGATT